>CM038119.1:3701253-3738447 GCA_001642375.2 Mentha longifolia
CTCCGTGTGTGAAGTCAGTACATCCGCAGTAAGCCATGAACACAATTTGGGGCTAAACGGGCGTAATTCGCTCTGGAGCGGATAGAGAAGCTTGAAGAAGACATTTTCGATCATCTGCTGTAGCTGGAGGAGGGGCTGCAATCGCAAATGAAGAAGTTCTTATATTAAAAAAACCCATTTTATTAAAATTGCGAGATTATGAGGGAAACATGTCGTTTTCCCTTTTGCGAAACAACGTCGTTACGTTTCCCGTCGATCAAAGCCACATGTACATGTCCGACGTCCACGTAGGCATCAATTTGGGATAAAATGTGTTTTGGGAAAAAATTGCAACAATTGTGAAAATTCATGTATTTATTTGTGACACGTCAAAGTTCATGAAATAAAACGCAAACATCCATTTAATGCCAATAACCACAAAAAAAAAAGAAAAAAAAAAAAAACCAAACATCACGCCACCATCATCTTTGCATGCAGATATTATAGCTTCAAAATCGTTAATCGTTGAAGCTAAACAGTTGTCTTGGAAATCGCCATCTTCCACCTCACAAATTCGAGTTTGCTTGAAGATTAGGATTTTCAGATCTTTAACTTCGAATTTGTAGTCTTGAATTTCATAGTGTTTCTTCCTACTATTACATATTTCATAATAGGATATACTTTCCCATCTTCCAAATTTGGCTTACATTTTGGAATAAGCACGCTGGATACTTCCATGAATTCGCACACCCTAATATACAAATTAAGATGAAACGGAAATTAGTACAACTGCAAAATAAAATAAGCGTATTGAAAAGTAATTGAGAAGTATACCATCTTATCATGAAATATGCACTCTAAGTCGAAAGCTTGATCTCTATTCCCAAACTGCGGAACTTTGTAAAGGGGAATAGGTCTCAATTGCAGACCAAACTTACTTTTTCCTACTTCAAGATCTCAACTTTCCCAAACATGGTAGGCATTTTGAATGAAGACAATTTTTCTCGAGAGCTTTTGTTGTATGTTTCGTTTGTCTGACATGGGTAAACATATTATAATTGAAAACAATCAGCAGTATGGATCGTGGAAGATAGGGTGTGAAAAACTAACCACTAACACCTCTATGTTTATCATGGGTTATAAGGAGAACCTCAACGGCTAAGCGGTGAATTACACACTAATAGGTTCCACAAATAAGTTTCATTGTTATCATCATATATTTTTAAATATTTTTTTTATGTTTATTAATAACACCATCATACAGTAATTAGATGGATTGTAGGTTCAAATTCAATACCATGTGAAAGCGGACTAAAGCCACCACTTTCAGCCCATCATAATTTTGATTGCTCTCTGAGTCTCCTTTCTTAAATGTCCATGCTAGTCCTCGTACTTTTTGCTGATAAGTGACTTTCTTGGATGTCAGCAACTGCTTTGATCAACTCAATGATCATCAATTCTTCGAGTACTTTTGGTCAACAACACCTTCTGTTGCTGCGGCTTTGATCTTTATTCCACGATCAAGCTTGCTTTACATGACTATACTACTTGGTTCCTTAACATGTGAACTTTGCTGAACTACTTAGGATTTTGGCTAATTATAGATTAACTTTTCAGAGATTTGTTCTAAGAGGTTTTAGAATGAGTTTTAGTATCTCATCAAAACTCGTTAAATTTCTCTTTACAAAGTATCCTATCATTGTATCCCAACATATCTCTATTTAGGAATATCCTTCCATTTTGTTATAATTTTTGTGAGTCCCTAATGTATTTCCTTAACTATTTAGGAGTATTTGTTGAGAACTTCTGATCTTTTGTGGTGTTATCCGATAACTATTGTACATAAAATGTATTCTAGGTACACACATGAATTTTAAGTTTACTTTTCACGGATTTGTTCTAAGAGATTTTGGCATGAGTTTTGGAATCTCATCAAAATATTATCATCCCGTTAAGTTTCTCTTTATAAAATATCCTATCATTATATCTCTAACATATCTCTATTAGGAATATCCTTCCATTTTGTTATACTCCCTCCGTCTCATATCAATCGTCTCATTTACTTTTGCATGTGAATTAAGGAGTGACATTTGTGTAATAAATATTAGTGGGCCAATGCTTTTATGTATCATAATTCATGACATGTGGCAAACTAAAAAAGGAAATGAGACAATTGAAGTGAGACAAACTAAAAAGAAAAGTGAGACGATTGAAATGAGATGGATGGAGTAATTTTTTTGAGTCCCAAATGTATTCCTTTTTAACTATTTTGTTGAGAACTTTTGTTCTTTTGTGGTATTATCCGAAAATATTGTACATAAACTGTATACTAGGTGCACATAGAGGTGCCCACGGTTCCGGAATCAGAACCGAACCGGCGGTTCCAGTTCCAAGATGGCTGGAACCGGAACTGAACCGGAATAGTAACGGTTCCGGTTCCTAGAACCGACGGTTCCGGTTCCAGAACCGGATAGGAACAGACTTTTTTTTTTCGTTTGATTATGATTCAATGCTTCGTTGTTTATTGATCTAATTTTAATTGTAAGAAAATTCAAATTATAAAATGTAAAAAAATACTTGAGAGTGAGATTGTTTAAATTTTTTTTATTTATTAATCCTAAACCCTTGGATATCACATGTCGATTCCGAGGGCCGAGCCTCGTTAAAACCTCCGTGAGGAAAAATAGTACTCGTCTAAGCATTTTAATAGAACACTACATATTGTCGAAATCAAAATCGTCGTCGAAATCATCCGTTTCTTCAGAGGCATCGGTGTTGGTTTCTGCTTCGGTGGTACTGATTGGATCATATTCAAAGACCTCATCCCATTTGTTCTCTTGCTCACGAGATTCGGCTAAAGTGTAGTCCTTCAGCAATACTTGAGCTTCGAGATTCCGCGGGGTCATCGTTGATCGTCTTTCGTCTAAAGTGTACCCTCCACTGCTAAAAGCTTGTTCGACCGACACCGTCGAGGCATGAACAACAAAGAGTTCTCGAGCCATTATGGATAGGATTGAGTATTGAGTTGTTCTTCTTGACCACCAATGCAAAAGATCTTGATTGTTTATTATTAATTTAAAGATATTTTTTGTATTAGTCTTCTTTATTTTAGCTTATTAATTGTGAATTATAAATTAAATGATAAAACTATTTAACTTTACAAATATAAACATTTCCATATAAAAAAGTGTAACACACTAATCAGTAATAAAATGTTACATCAAATAAGTATACAAATACAAGTATAATATTGAAACATAAAATAAAATTAGAATTAAAAAAAAAAACTGGTTCTTTTCGGTTTCGAACCGGAACCGAACTGCCGGTTCCCGATTCCAAACTTTTGGAACCGAAACTGAACCGTCAGTTCCACCGGTTCCTTGGGACAGTTGGGAACTGCCGGTTCCGATTCAATTCCAGAACCGCCCGATTCCGGTTAAAAAACCGATGTTCCGGTTCCGGTTCCGGTCCGGTGGCACCTCTAGGTGCCCACATGAATTTTCAGTTTAAAATTAAAAATTAAATAGAAAAAGGAAAAGAAAAAAAAAAAGAAAAAAAAAAGAGAAAATTGTGAAAAGTCAGCTTATTCACTAGTTTCGGTTTATTGATCGTGGCTCGACGCGCGACAGTTAATCGCCATTGTCATTTCCTCTTCCGTTCCCAATTTTGCCAGATTAGGGTTTCTGCTATTGAACATCGGTCGCATTCAATTGAAGAATACAGAAGAACTCCAGAAGATAAAGATGGTTGAGAGGAAACTGTACAAGACAAAGATATGTCTGCTGTTCCAAAGGGGCCGATGCTCTCGCCAGTTCTGTAACTTCGCCCATGGCGACGCCGAGCTCCGCCGCTCTTTCAATGGTATTTCAATCCTAGATATGCATTGCTTGTTTGGCCTGAAACTTAACTTTAGGTCGTTTCATTTTACCGCAGCTTCCAGTTTCAAGTAATCGAGTCATTATTACCAGAGAAAGCTGAGTGGCTTGTATACGATTTATACATGTTTCTCTGTATTTGCTGTCTTGTGTGTGTGTGCGTGCTCGGTGTTCATTATTCTCTTTTGTCAATTTCAGTTTCATGGCTACTATTGATTTTTTAAATGTCTGGAACTAATTATGGTGCCTCCATGATAGCATCTTAGCTCAATAGGCCAACCCTGCATTTATCTGATGCTTCGTCTGAATCTTTATGCCATCTCAGTGGGAATTAAGAATCTTTGTCCAGGATACTGCTTGCCCAAATTTTATGAATCATTACCAGCGTACTGACTTAGTACCTCTTACCAGAATGGATTTTGCCGGTTGGTTTATCTTAATGCTGCTTTTCGTGTTGTTTTCTCGGCTTCTCTTGAATCTGATGTTTTATATGAGGGATGCGATATAGGTCTTTTGGGGTTTCTGCCGTTCGTAGATAATGTGATATATTCTTGATCTGACTTCTATATGAATGTGGAGGGCCATCCAAGTGGTGAATGCATATCCCACTGTATTCTGCACTGTGTATATTCTTCGAGAGAGGGTATTTTCTTCATATGGTTTCTCCTAGAAAGATACTGGAACAGGATCTATTGGCTTTCTTGGCTAGAAACTGTAGACTGATGATGGCAATGCATTGCACGTGGAAGAATATATCTATTAATTCCATACAGGCATGAGAAGAATCTTCACCATTGATTTACATTGTTATCACAGCAGGCGAAGGTTTTCTATGTTTTGAGTTACTTCAATGATCCTTGAAGGATTTTCATTCTCTAAAAAAGCTCTTGGTATCTATCTTTACACGAAGAGCCTTTATTTCTATGACTCATATGGAATCTGCAAGAAGCTACTAAAACTTTCATTATTATGTTACTCATTTATCCTAGTAATGGTAAGCCTAACTTCATATCAATTTCTAGCTTGGGACCCTGGTCGTATCTGTTGTGAGATTACATCCTATCATTATGCGCTCTATAACATTTTTCCTTATTGCAGGAAGGGAGGAGTTTCGAGGGGGAGGAGACTTGCGAGAAAGGCTTGACAGGATGCGTTCTCCATCACACAACTCACCAGGTAGACGAGATGCCAAATCAAGACACACATCTCATGGTAAGAGACACATTCTGCTGTCACCTAAGTATATCATGGTAACTGATTTTGCTCTATGCTCCACTGTTTTGCAGGAGACAGTCCTCACTCTCTTGGGAAAAGAATGTAAGTTGAGTGAAGGTTCCTTTTTTTATCCTATAGATACTCAGCAATTGAACCAGGCTGCTTCCATGACATGATTCTTCTTATTGTATTCGGATTGATAATATGAAGTTTGGAAATTATGTCGTTTTTGCAGTGACAAAAATCCGTGGAAGAGAAGGCATTTGGATGGCCATAGTGATTACTCTGGCAGGATTTCGGATGGGACTGAGGATCAAATCAAAGATAGAAGGTTGGCATCCTCAGAAGCGAGAATGCAAATTGATGAGCAGGTTTGATAGATATCGACCTTCTCATTTTATAGAAGTAGCTGAGAAACTTCTTCTTTCATGTAGGCTTATTTCATCTTATGGTTGGCCCACTATTTTCGTCTTCATCTTTGTTTTTTTTTCTCCACAGCTGAGAGAAATGCGCTCTGAAATTAAGCTGCTGGAGGATGACAAGCAGCGGCTAGAGGTTATTTTTACCTTTTGTGCTATTGTAGCAAGAGCTTTTGTATAGATGACTTCATTTAGTCTTGTCCTTGATTCGTTCTGTGGTTATACTTGGAAATAAGTGCAGCAAGTGCTATTACTTGCATACTACTGTCCCTAGTGAGATTTATGGAAGCAACATAAATTACAAGTCAGGTACTACTTGTCAGAGGGTCTCGTGAGGTTTGGTTCAGCATTCTTGAGTCCACCTCTTACCATTGACATCTTGGATCCGGTTTTCATGTTAAACCATGTGGAAGTATAAAATTTTGGCATGTCTGCTGAGTGTTACTTATAGGTTATTATGAAAAATCTGTCCTCAAGATATATATTACTCTACAAATTTTGAGAACATTTTCTTACTTTGGTGTTAAACTTGTAACATTTGTGCCTCTCGAACAGATGTACCTAGAGGATAAGGTCAAGGAAGCCGATTCATTAACTTTCAAAATCGATGAGCTTGAAGTGCTACTTTCTAAAGAGAAAGAAGAGGGGAAAAGGTATCACTGTTAAATGACTTATTAGTTCTTATCAATTTTAGTCTGATGTTTGATTAACTTTAGATAAATTTATTGCAATTTTACACTAAACTTGGATTGCATCTTTTTCTCCAGGTTCACTACCAAAATAAAGAAGTTCATTAAAGCACATAATCATCATTTCCGGTTACAAGACGAACTGAAGAGGTATCCATTTGGCTTGATAATTGTTTTTCCCTTTCCCTCTTATTGCTTTAATGTCTCAGTCTATGAAATAAGTTTGTATTCACTTGCATGATATTTGGGTTTTATAGATCACAGGCTCAGCTGCAGAAGTTGGGTGATGATTTAGATGTTGGGGGAGGCAATGAAGATTATTCAAAAATCAAAGATTTGGATGATGATGTAAATGGTGGCTTTGATAGCCCATTGAATGAGGGCCATCTGAATTCTTCCCCTCGCAGGAAAAGATCACGTGTTTCAGTTGAAGCTCAGGATGCGTCATATCAAGGTAATTAACCAAGTAGGGTAAGATTTTCCAATATTATTCTCTATATATATTCATGTTGTCGTTTATACGCATATATCTCTGTCTTTCCTCAATTAGCTTACAGTTTATTCTTTCCTCAATTACCTCAGTTGGGGGAAGGTCTGAGGTGGGCAAAAGAGTAGAAAAACCTCGTCGAACATCCAGGAATCATGAGCATTTTAGCAATAGCAAGAAACCTGAGGCAGATAGCAATACATATAATAGTCGTGGGCCATTAGCATATGAAGAAAAGTCAAGGAGAGGCAACTCTGCCGATAAGGTGCTCTCTTTTATTTCCTGATAGAATTCAATTGATCTATTCATTTTAATTGTATAATTATGTGCATTAGACTTGTACTAATTTGGTTTACAATCTCGTGTCATAATGTTTCTTGCTTTTCATGAAATTTCTGCAGTACAAGGTGCCCTCGACTGGTATAGCTGCTAATGCAATTGATGACGACGTTGACGTTAATGAAGCAGATGACAGGTATCAGGTTGCTGTTGGTCCATCGAATGAGGAAGATACGTATAAGACCTCCCGTTTACCATTTTTGCCACCTCCACCTCCTATCCCTCAAAATGCATATCTGCAGGTATTTATTTTCTTTGTCAAATCTGATACTTTTATATATTTGACACCCTGCTACTAAACATATTTTCATTGCATGCTTATTTTATCTTTTTCGAGTTTCCTTCTGTCAACTTTGCTCAGTTGTTATATTTTTCCGTCTTTCTCGTTGTAACTGAGATAAGAAACTCCTTGTTTGCAGTACAAAGGTGACGATGAGAATGTGGATGTTGATGGAGTAGATGAGGACACAGTCGAAGTGGATATCGTTTGATCTTGCATTATACCGAATTTTGTAAGAAGAATCTAGAAAACTGCCACATTTTCAGTTGGATGTATAGAATTCGTGGGTTGTTTTTGTCAACACCCGTTTTTGCATATTTCCGTTGCTAAACACCTGTAATATTCATTTTGTTCACTGTGTATACAACATATACGGATGGTAGTGATCCATATCGATGGTGTTACTGGCATTTGAAATACTTGCCTTTATTATGAAAGGTTGCATATTTTTTTCCCTACATTATCATATCCCCTTATTAAATGCCAGGTGGACACGAAATATTAATGCTAGAAAATGAAAATTTCTGTTATATTGACGTGTTAATACAATGACTGTAGTAAGTGTCCGTAAACTACAGAAAAATTAACTGTGCAAAAGGCTTATCTAAGTGTTGGGATCACAGGAGCACACGCACGGGAGCAACTGCAGATTTTCACCCTTTGCTAAAACAATAAGCTATGCATCAGTAGCAGTAAGAAGAAAGTAGCTCGATTTCCAGTGTATGAAGAGAGCCAGTGTATAATTTGGATTATGGCGCTTCCTCTATACATCTGGGGCATCTACATGTGAAGCCATAGTCAGCAAGCAGTAGCTGTCTTTCTTCGTAGGGAAGATCCTCATCGATGTATGATATAGTTATCTGGAGAGAGAGAGAGAGAGAGGAATTAGCTCAGCTGCATTTATCCTTAGCTTATAAGCTTGATAACGAAGTATAGGCACCATGTACCAAATCACTATACCTCTTCCTCCTTTGAAATAGGTTGAAGAGCAATTATAGTAGCTTGACCATCCCTATCCTGATACAAACAAAAAAAGAAAAGAAAAAATAAACCTCCGTAAGCATCAAAGTATTGAATACTTTCTGTATTCAAAGTTTGAAGATCTTGTGATCAAATGCAGAGGTCATCAGCTAATGATAAGATAAATGTATATGAAGTCAGGCTGTAATCTAACATAAAAAATGCATTAATTTGTGTCTAGAGTAACGCGTTATCTACACATACCTCTTCACGCTTGAATGCTTTGGCATTGGGGATACATGAGTGATTCATACAACTTTGCAGAGGGAAAAATGCAGTACCTACGCAGATTTATAAGCACAAGTCAGTCAAAAGATTCAAGTACTGTAGTCCCTTCGAATATGTAGTAATAGGTCATCTTTACAATATTAAAATGACTATTCGATTTCCCTCTCTCTCTCATCACACATACACGTGTAGAAAGAGTGTAATACCTTCGCATGAAACAGAGTAGTCCTTGCCAAGAGCATCTAGGAAAGATTTTGTCATCTTTTCAGCCTCTTTCTGTAATAAAATTTTATTTATCATCATGCCAAAAAGAATCCAGTGCTATACATACCATGAAAAACAAAAACATGTCCTAACCTTTTGAGAGGGGGGGAGATCATCAATATACAAAAAGTAATCCTCCACAGGAGATGCTACGACCAAATCACTGGAACATAAGAGATCTATAAGATTATAAAAGAGAGGCACTTAATAACATGACTCGTTGAATTAATGAACAATGCTGACATACTTACAGGTTATTCAGCTCAAACATGCCAATAATGTGACCATAGATGTCGAGGGAAAATACTTGGAAACACTAAGGACTTCAAAGTTGGAAATAAAGCATATATCATACATGTAAGAAATAATAATTTGCAGCTGATTCAGCAATGAGTAGGATACAAGGTGCACATTCTTTATCGTAGATGGCTTCCTTCAGCAGCTGCAATGACTACAAATTTCAAAACAAGTGATTAGCTTATATTGATTAGCCATGAGAAAGAAAGTAAACTGCAAGGTAAAATTGTAGGAGGATTACCTCAAAAGCTAAGTCCTTTATTTGCATTCTGAAGTCAGCTTCATCACAGGAATCAACATCATCTGGCCGAGCAATGCAATCCCACCACCTTTAGATAAAAAGAACCAAAAACTGAACTTAAAAAAAAAATGCAATCCCAAGTACAAGATTCCGTTGGTTTATGTTATAATAGTAATTATATCCGAATTACCTTCTCTTGAATCCCATTGAAACTGGCTTCCACACCTCCTGTAGCAAAGGGAATATGCAACTGTCTTGTGAATCTGATGCATCGTGGTTCCCCTGCTGTTCAACACAAGCTTCTTTCAACTCTCTGTATCTCAAAATGGTGGATGAAATTATCTGCATCAAGAACCAAAATATATGAAGATATTACTGATAGAAAAAGCAGACCTTTGCACACACAAAGTATCTGGCAACCTTGTCAGCTGCCAAGATTAGTAATTTCATCACAACCTTAGCAGCTGACAACTAATCTATTCATTCTCTCTCTTATTTTCTTGAGACTCTGACAGTGATCTCAAGAACAAATCCTCCTTCTCCTTATTGTTGAAAAATGCTAATCAGCAGCGCCAATTACATCGTGTGTCTCATCAAAATAGTATAATTCAATAAATGATTAGGCAAATTACCTTGGCAGCAGGGATGAAGATATCATTTGTCTCTGGAGAAAGCAGAGGGAGGGAGCATGTTAAACTAACCAGATAAAAACAACCATATAACAGAAGGATACTGAAGAGCCATTATGAATTCATAGACATAATGTATAGGTTTACCATTAGCATGCTTCATGAATTTCAAAAGAGATGCTCTACTAGTACTAGGTGATGATGATCCATGCCCAGTGCAAAGTAAAGAATGGAACGTCGCCCAGTCAGCTTCCGCACAAGATTTGCTACGAAAGTGAATTTCATTATCAGATGCTGAGATAAAAATATAGCAAAAGAAAAGTTACATGTAGATTAAAATCACATATCACGCTGGTCTAATCAGATGGTTCAATCTTATACTGAGCATTTCAGCTTTAAGTGAGATATGTAAAATACCTGCAATAATAAGCTTCTTTGCATCCTCCCAAGCAAGGAACAACTGAAGGCAGAGGAAAGTTCTCCGAATATGGCAATCGTAAGCTTCCATCCATTAATGACTGGATAGTAGCGTGGGGGAGATGAGTTTTCTCAGACGAGCTACTACATTCCATTCCATCAGAAGATCCACATTCATCATCAGTAGAAATCCCTAATTCTTCCAAATACAGTTTCCTCCCAATTTGCAGCTCTATTGAACCAATGAATTGGAAGCAGAAACTACACACCAAACAATCAACCTTCCTCGTGCAACGAAAAAAAAAACCCAAAAAAAAAAATCACTACAGAGAAAGTCACCAAAGAGAGGACTAGGAGGAAACATGTCCACGTAATCCAATACCTTATTTGATGAATGTTGGGCACCAACAAGCATTTGATCCTTCAAAATAAGGTCATCTTCTCGAAAATCTACCTTGCTATAAACCCCTACAGTTATTTTTATCAAAGCATATCAAAACTTATAGAAAGCTAAATGCTTTAAACACTTTTCACCATTCCACCATCACATACATCAAATTCTTGGAAAATCAATCCTAAAATCTAAATGTTGTTTCCTATAAACTCAACACCAAAGAATCAAACAAACTCCACACTGAAACATTATATGCATGTTGAACAATTACAACAACGAAAGGGAAATACCTTTTCCATGCTCTCCATCTAGTTTTACTTTAAGCCCATTACATCTCCTTTCAGCAACAAGATTTTCGAAGTATTCCTGCGGGAAAACGCTAATTCATTCTCAATAAACAACAGATTTCCTAAATATAGTGCACTTGCAGTAGTAGAAGGATTACTTACCTGAACTTGCGGAGGCGGCGGAGGGCTGAGAAGAATAGAGATTTTGTCGGAAAACTGGGCGTCGATTGAGCAGTTCGAAGCCGCCATTTCTATATTCTCACAGCTTTTCTGTTTGCTGCTCGTCGCTACACTACGCTACGCGCCTCCATTTTTTTTCGTTATTAATAATACCATTATGTGCCAATTATAACTTGGGCCATTATTTGAAGAGGCAAATAATATTCCACCACTATAGACGGGAAATCAAAAATTCCCCAAACTTAACAAAATACAATATTTACCCAAAGTTTCATGTGACTTCCTTAAACTACCCCTGATTTTAAAACTCACCCCAAATTTTCCCCAAAACCCACTTCCCACATCACCCATCACTCACTCACTCTCTCTCTCTCTCTCTCTCTCTCTCAGAGAGAAAATCTCAAGCTCCGCGGTTGCCGGTGACCACCAGCAGGAAATATCCGCCGCCGCCTCCTTCAACACTGACAATTTTGAAAATTAGGGTTTTGTTGCTGTTTTGGCCATTTTCCGGCCAAATCCGAATGTATGTGGTGCAATTGATCATTGGGCTTTGTTCTACTTGGAAAGACGAAGAGATGAAGGGGTGACTCACTTAGTTTGGTGGAGAAACGAGGGAGAGACACGTCGGAGAAGATGAAGTCGTGAAATCGCGAGCTATACGCCGATAGTAAGAAATTGAGAGTTTGTGCGCCAATGGTAAGAATGGTAAGAAATAGTAAGAAACGCGAGTTAGCGCCGCCGTTGGTAAGAATTTATCAAATTCTTATCGTCTCTGAAACTTTCGGTAAGAAATCATTTGTTCTTACCTTTCTATAGATGCTTTCGGTAAGAAACGGTGGATATATTTTTTGTGTATAATTATGTAAGAAATGATGCAATTCTTGCGATTGATATGTAAGAATTGATACATTTCTATCTAGATTAATATAGAAGAAACGGTGTATGATTATGTAAGAAATGATCAAATTCTTACGATCTATACGTAAGAATTGATACATTTCTATCTAGATTAACATCGAAGAAACAAATGGACATTTTTTTTTGTGTATGATTATATAAGAAATGATTCAATTCTTGTGATCTATATGCAAGAATTGATACATTTATATCTAAATTAATGTGTACAAAATCGTGAAACTCTTACCAACTGATTTTTGTTGCCTCATATATGCTATTTGCCATTAAAAACAAAAACCTTCACAACGAAAAAAAATACATACTGCATATATTATCATAACTGATTTAATACGTAATTTGTCATTTTAAAAACTATACGTATTCCCAAAAAGACGATTAAACAAGAAGGATTCCATCACTACAGCAAAAAAACAATGTCAATTCTTACCACATAATGTCTTGCAATAAGAATTGACATTATTCTTACATATTAGGGGACGATTCCACAACTACAACTTAAAAATAATGACAAAACTTACTTCATAAATTCGTGCATTAAGAATTAACATTATTCTTACAAAATCTACTAATAGACGATTCTATAACTAGTATTTAAAAACAATGACAAATATTACCACATAGAGAAAAATAATCTAGTAGCTATTTGACAATGTTTCTTACATCAATACAAATGTCATATTTATTTTGTTTTGGAATACTTATTGATTGAGTGGTAAAATTGTAAGAATAATATCATTTCATACACATGATGGTAAGAATGACATCAATTCGTACATACATATGGTAAGAACTTCATCAATTCGTACTTATAGATGGGACGAATTGCATATTTCCTTACCTCAATACTATTTTTGTATGCATTAAGATTTGACATTGTTCTCTAAAGTTGTAGTTTAGTTATGTAACTATACCTATGAGTGGTATAACTTTTTATGAAAATACTTATGTATTGATATGCATTTTTTTGTAACACTGACGGATTGAGTGGTACATGGTAAAAATAGTATCAATTCATACGTATGATATACCATCAAAAATAATATATACGAAACACGGTAAGAACTCTACCATTTCTTACATATAAATTGTAAAAATTGCATCATTTCTTACCTATTCATATAGCAAAATAACTTATAATTGTACGATTCATAGATACATATACTCCCTACTTTTTCCATCAAGTTGTTCAAGCTGTGCTTGAGTTGCAGGGGACATCGTGGAGACGTTTCCAGCGGGAGCATCAATTTCATTGTTTTCTTCATCATCTTCATTCATCGATCTTTCGGTAAGGTATTGAGCACTATATTTAATGTCCCGCGCGATGCAACAGATTGTATTTATCGTATTCCCAAGTAATCTCTGCACACAATTTAAAAATGATGGCAAGAATATCAATTTCTTACCACGTGTATATATTCACAACTCGCATTTCTTACCATTTCTTGCCACTGGTGCACAACTCGCGATTTCTTACCTATTATTTGATTTCTTACCATTCTTACCGTACAACTCGCGATTTTCCGACAGCTTCCAGCGTATATCTCCCTTGTTTCTCCACTAAAATGATCGAGCCACCCCTTCATCTCTTTGTCTTTTCGAAGAGAACAAAGCTCAGTGGTCAATTGCACCACAAGCATTCGGATTTGGCCGAAAAACGGCCAAAAGAGCAACAAAACCCTAATTTCCAATACCTCTCTCTCTCTCTCTCGATGTTATATCCCGGAATTTTTATTTATTTATTTAATTTAGGTAATTAAATTAAGTCTCATATGATTTTATTTAGGTAATATAGTACAATAGAATAATTCTAAACTCAAATAATTTTGTGTAATTATTTATATGGTCGATCTTATGCGTAGTAAAAAGAAATGTATAATTAATATAAATAGCTATATTAGTATACTTATTAGATTTAAGTGTTAAGTTTACACAAAGATATGATTTAGTAAATATATATACATATAATGTACTACTACGCATAGTAGTATATATATAAGTTTCATTGAATATATATATAAAATATCTATCTACGTATTTAGTTTTATAATATACTATTATAAATGGAGTGAATTTTTGAAATGTCCATTTAAGTTAGTGGACATCAAATTATGTCCACCAACCTAATAAACTCAAATTAAGTCTATTTTTTGCCTATTAGGACCAAAATGCCCTTAATGAGTTGACTTTGACTAAAATTTTTGTATTTTTTTTGATCTTTTTTCCTAATTTTCTGATAGTTTTATTTGTAATTTCTTTTTCAATTTTTTTATTTATTTATTTTTCTGACGTTTTATTTTTTTTTTTCCGATTTTGGCTCTGTTGGCTCTAATAACACTAATAGTACTAATAGACCCAATCGTTTCAAATTTTTTCAGTCATTTTATTTTATTTTATTTTTTTCGATTTTTGGCTCTATTCGCTCTAATGACACCAATAGTACCAATAGACCCAATTGTTTCAAATGTTTTCAATTGTTTTATTTTATTTAATTTTGATTTTGGCTCTATTGGCTCTATTGACACTAATAATACCAATAGATCCAATTGATTCAAATTTTTTCTTTTCAGAATATTGGATCTAATAGGACTATTTGGGAAAAATAAATCCATTAGACTCATTAGGACTATTCGGTCTAATGGGTCTATTTGAATTAAATAGCCCCATTAGACCCCGATTCAGCATACATCAAACCATGATTCGCATCATTCCAATACCAACAACAAAAAATATATACACAATGCATCTCGATTTATATCCAAATTTCTTAAAATTATGAGTTTAGAATTTGACCACAACAAATGCATCTAAAAAATCAAGTCTGCAAAAACAAAAAATGAAAAAATTAGCAGCATACCAAAATCAGAAAAAGGAAGAAAAGAAATTGAAAAAAAAAAGATCTACATATCACAAACGGAAAAGAAAGAAAAAATATTAAAAAAATAAAAAGGAGAAACATAAGAAACGGTTAAATGAAGAAATAAATTGAAAAAAGAAGAAGATAATTTCACACTTCGCCGGATACAGATCTGAGAAGCCGTCGACAGATCTGAGCCACCGAGCCACCGGATCTTAGATCGGGGTCGGGCTTAAGGAGTTTGTCCATGGCGGATCGGACGGAGGACGGGAGGAGGACGTGCGGGCTCTGAGGTCCGCGCTCATGTACCAGAGCTGGAGGGAGGCACGGCCATGCCGATGCAGCAATCAGCGTCGGATAATGAAGAGGAAGCCAGAGGTGTGACGGCCGGAGGCGTGATGGCTGAATCAGAGAGAGAGAGAGAGAGAGAGAGAGAGAGAGAGAGAGAGAGAGAGAGAGAGAGGGGCATCTGGCGGACGACGGTGACGGAGGAAGGGATAGGAGGCTGCAGCGCCGCTGGCGGGGGGCGGATCTCGGTAGCAGCGGTAGAGGAACGGATTAGAGCAGATCAGGTTGAAGTCGACGGATCTGGAGCGGTTGAAGAAAGGCTCGCCATCGATGAGGTCAGAGACGTGGCGGAAGGAGGAGTCCGCAGTGACGACGCTGATGCAGGGTCGGGAGTGGTGGCAGCCAGAGGGGAGGATTTGGGGGGAGAGGATTTTTGGGATAAAACCCTAGCTAATTTCAGAAAATGAAATGAAAAACGGTTCTAGTAGTATTTTTTATGAAAAATTAAATTTGAATTGGTAAGGGTATTTTAGTATTAAAAGCAAAAGATGGACTTAATTTGCATTTTTTATGTTGGTGGACATAATTTGATGTTCACTAACTTAAAGGATATATATATGCATTACCACTTATTAAATGTGTGTATTATTTTATCTACAGTAAGTATTATATACATATAAAACTATATGCGTATATAGCTACTTGCATAACTAGTCAAATAATATATGTGCATAAATATACATAGAAGGTAGAATTATCCTAATGATATAGATAAATAATACGTAGCTAATATATATATGAGTACTAGTCAGCCACGCACACTTGTGCATTCACTTTTACGTGGCCGACAACTATTTAATTAGATTGGTGACAAATCTCTTATAACCTAGTGACTAACGTAGGCTACAGGCATGATGCAGCAGCTTACTTTTTTCCTATAAATACTGAACGCGAGCTCCCAAATTTCTCCATCTCTAAGCTTGAACTACTGTCACCCCTTCTCTATTATTCTCTATTAGTTCCCAGGAAAATACTGTCTATCCTATTTTAGAAAATAAGTTTCGAAGGAGTAATCTTTTGTTAAGGATCTACGGAAGGAAGGTTATAGCTCATCAACTACTCTCTAGATTTGCTTCGGGTTATTAGGTGGGGCTTTATTCTTGCAAATTATTATTTGAGTTAGTAAGCTCTGATAAAATGGGATTATCCATGAAAATATTTTAATGTGTTATTACATGTTTAATGCTCTTATAATGTATGCGATCGGGTCTTTCGGTTGGTCTCACACACTAACCGGGAGGCTGTGCGCACAGTTAAAAATCGTTGGGTTGATCACCAATTGATTCTAACTTCGAGGGGAGAATCTCTGGATAAAATATTCCATTGCCTCCAAACTATGGCTCCATCATGAAAAGGGATCCGGCTGTGGCAATGTCCCGAGATTAGTATAAGAGTAACATGGTAATACACATGTGCGCACAATCATGAAAATCGAGGTTTGGTATGCATGGAAGTAAATTTAATTTCAAAACCCTTCTATGTATACTTTATTATCATGAATATTCTTTTTATGAAAAATGATTTTGGCACAAGTCCACTGGGTACATTAGTACTTAGCCCTGCAATTCCTTTCCAAATATTTTGCAGATTAGGGAGCTGGTGGAGCAGACGGAGCTGGAGATGACTGTTGTTGTTGCTGTATAAAAGAATAAAGGCTTCCGCTACGCCTATAAATAAAGTTCATCTCCCTATATATAATATCCTAAGTTAATTTAGTATTTTAATATAAAATCTCTATGTTCCTCTTACACCATTGATATATATTACGGGTATTCAGATAAGTCGGCCAGCATGGGTTGTTTGGCTTAGCCAACCCCATAGTTTGAGCCGTATGTCTCGATCCCGTATTTTATTATTTATGTCTATAGGTATTCAGACATAGGCGATCGGTACGAGTGGTAGGTTTTCTTATTACCTACCTCGTAGTTCGTGTTGTGCGTCCCGATCCCGTATTTAATTTCTTAATATTAAAGTTATATTATCTCAAGCCATAAGCCCCTTTCTATCCCCGCTTCTTAATTCCAACCCTTTGCCACGTCCCGGCATACGTGGCTTCCCTCAGGAACTGGGGCGTGACATAATGGTATCAGAGCAATTCACCCCTCTGAAATCGTTTCCTTTTTATTTTAAAATTAGAATTGTATTTTCAATTCTTTAAAGGAAAGCACAACAACAACAACAACTCTCAAGCTCGCTGCTGCACCAGAGTCTAAAAAGAAAAGGAAGGTAAAGGATATTATTTTATGAGCATGTATAGAAGTAAATGGGTCATGATTTATAGTGTTCCAAGTATTTCAGTTCCAAATGTTCCAAGTATTTCAGCTAGAAGAATTGGAATACTTGGAACACTTGGAACATTTGGAACACTTGAAACAATTGAAGTACTTGGAATAATTGAATGATTTGTGCATAGAAATAGGGGTGTACACAAGCCGAATCGAGCCGAACTTTGACTTCTTCAAGCTTAAATCATCTAAAAAAATTGACTCTATTTGAATGCGATTTACAAGAGGACTTGACTATTAAAACGATTCAGTATTTTTGTTTAGAACTCTTGAAATAATTTAGTATTTCCGTTCCCAAAGTGTCAAGGTATCACACTCTACATAGTTGGGACTTTTGGAACGATTTATGAGAAGACTTGACTCTATTGGAACGAAAATACTAAAATCATTCCAAAAGTTCCAACTATATTGGAACTTTTGGAACAATGTAGAATTTTTTGGAACTTTTGAAATGACTTAGTAATTTTGTTCCGATAGTGTCAAAGCATCGCGCTTTACATAGCTGGAACTTTTGGAACAATTAGAGTATTTTCGTTCCAATAGAGTCAAGTCTTCCCAAAAAATCAATAAATTATATTATTCATCGTCAAAACAAATTTAAATTCTTACCCAAAAGATTAGAGATAATAAACGTAAAATTAAATCATTTTCATCACAACTTTCAAAATAAACTTAGATTACTACTCATCTATACTAAATTTAGATTTCATATACAAATAAACTATCTAAACTAGAAGTAAAGTTTCTCTATTAGCATTTTGGTACGAATCTTTTGGTACGAATTTTATTTTCATAGTTTCCAAATTACGTGGAACTTTTGGGACGATTTAATATTTTTGTTCCAGTAGAGTTGAGTTTTCTTGTAAATCATTTTAATAGTTCCAAGTGTGTAGAGTGCAATGACTTGGCTCTATTGGAATGAAGACACTAAATCGTTCCAAAAGTTCCAAGTACAAAAATACTAAATCGTTCCGAAAGTTCTAATAAGAAAACATGAGATATTTCTCTAGTGATGATTATATATATGTGACATAAGATCCAAAGCTAGCCCAATCTGTATGATGCTAATTTATTACCCCAATTAGAACAAATGACACAAATTTGAGAAATAGGCAGTGCATAACCACATTAGGTTAGCAAACAGTACATGAAATCAAAACTACTTGAAAGATACTACCATCAGTAAGAATATATACACCGACTTTCCATCTCAAAATTTTTGAAGGATACTACTTGTATTATTTATTTGAAATTATAATTAAACATGATTGATTCATAATGGAAGTGAATTCATTCAAGTCTTTACCAAATCTGTTCTTGGCCGCCTAATTTATTTGAATTCATCGCAACATTCATAGCATTTTCACATGATATTCAACATACAATACCTCACGCCTGCTACCATCAGAAAAAGTTTGCCAAGATGGTTTCAATTCCATAATATAATCACTAACACAAAGAAGTCATTCCATTTCTCTCTTCTACATTTTTTTCATTTCCGATGGCAACGATTCCAATCTTCATAGTTGCCCAAGCAAGTAGCTATAAACATAAAATCAACACAATTCAACACACAAAAGCAATTATTCTGGAATAATTCAGAGAGAGGTAGCGATAGAGAATACGACAAAAGTTAGATTAATTGAATTCTTACCGCAAAGATTGGTAATGGCGTTCGATATCGCCAATTCACGTGATTGCTCTCATACATTCAACAACAAAATACTGAAAATCTGAAGGAAACTGAAAAAAAAAATAAGGGTATTTTCATCCAAAATAGCAAAAAGTGGGTATAATTTATGGAAATTTGATACCGTTTTCACAATATTTTAATAGTTTACATAAATTTCAATGGAATAATAAAATAATTTAAAAAGAAAATTCAAAATTATAAAATGATATAAAGCACAAATATTTTATTTTTGGACATAAACCATATCCATTACCCTTAATTTGGAAAATCTTGTTATACTATTTTTAATTGGAAATATATAAACTGATACCAAATAAATAAAGTATTAAATTTAAAATAATAGAGAAAATATAGTTAATCAAATGAGTAGCACAATAATTAATACAAATTTTGAGTTAAGTTAAAAGAAGTTCTAATATTCTTCTTCATAAATAGGAGGAAAAGTAAGGGACAAAGGTGAAAATGAAGAAGCAAAAGATGAAGAAAGAAAATGTCTCATGTGGAGATGGGGATTCGATCATGCAACCTCTACTCAAGCCCCGTTTGGTTTGCCTGATTAGGTACGACGACAAGTCAGATTAGACAATATCTCCCATTTGGTTGGCAAGACCCATTATTTTGATAGTTCGATACTCAATCTTGAGATAGGGCGGCCTGGTACTATACCCGCAATTTGAGTGGAGCATTACCCCCGCTACAATTCTTATCTTGGGATGAATGTTTCATCGTTGCACATTTTGTCCTTCAATATTTGCCCGCTCAAAGTCATCTTTTTCTCATATCTGCCTTCGACAATTGTTGTGCTCCAACCATTTCGATACAACAATTATAGAAAACATCAGGCGAGTGCGCGTATTTTTATTTTGGAAGCTTTTTCTATCAAACCCAAATTTGTAACATTCAATTGCTTTGCTTATTTTAATTTTTTTTTTTTCTCTCTGTAATGTTCTGTTGGTTCATTAATAATTATCTTTGAGTTTCTCTCTGTGATTTGTATGATTTGAGGAGGATAAGACAAAGATGTTGCTCACCCCACCAAATAACACATCTATTAAAAATACTAGTACTAAATAGGTAATTATTTTTGATAATTTCAGAGGTTCAGTGAACCCACTGTCCACTATTAAGAAAATATTAATTGGTGTTTACAATATTTGATTAATCACCTACTATTATTATTATTATTATTATTATTATTATTATTATTATTATTATTATTATTATTATTATTATTATTATTATTATTATTAAAATTAGGGCTTGTTTACTAGGCCCTATAATCCAAATTTAGATAACTTTTCTAAACTTAATTAAGCCTAAAAAAATTAAATTAGCTTGGATTATAGGGCCTATTAGGAAAATGCGGGTATTTTAACAAAAAAAAATTATTTGGGAAGTGCGGGTTTTTTTTTATAGTGTGGCGCGGATTTGGGAATGAAGATTCATTTGCTACTCCAATTAAAATTTTAAAAATTAAACATTATGCTAAACATTTTTAGTTTCAAATGTTCTATAATTGTTGGTCCCGAAAGTGACTCACACACTTAAAGGGGAGAGAGTTGAATACGTGTGTAGAGAAGTGTTTAACTTCTCTTGCGTTTTTTGTCCTTTTAACAAGTAGACGCTTTGAAGACGGGTAAGGCTTTCAAAGCTTCTCGCTTGTGTAAGAGTTGTGCGGAATGTGGTGAGACGTTAAAGTACTTGCAGAGTTAAAACCAGTTTTGTTTGTTTAAAGCGTGGTGTGTGAAATGATAAATCAAAGCTTTAAATACAGAATGTAAATAATATCAAGTTTATAGTGGTTCGGAGAAAACCTCCTACGTCCACTCTTATTCTTGATGGGATGAATACATTTACTCGGTACTCCTTGTTTTATATTTCCAAGGGGAAGTGATTTAGGATGGTAACAAACTAACTCTAAATCCTCTGGAGATTCCAGGCTCTGGAGGGGCCTATAACAACAATGAACTACTATGAAATTATCGACCTTCCATTTAAGTATGCAAATTTAAGCTTCACAATCACAATTTCTACTTTACACAAATAACCTCACAACTCGATCTATGAACAATAGACTTGGTTTTGGGGTTTGTTTTCGTATAAAATGAGAATCTTTTACAATGAAAATCAAGTGTAAAGAATAAGATTTCTCGAGGACTAAGTTTTGGATGAAATCGGTTGAACCTAGATGTAGAAGTTGCTGCAAATACTTAAGAAAACTATGTTTTCTTAAGGACACACAAAAGGATTAAAGGGTAAGAACTTGAGAGAATTCGACTGCTTGAATGCTTGAGTTCTTGAGAGAATTTCGATTGCTTGTGCATGTGTAACCCTTGTGTGTTGCAGCTTCTTCTATTTATAGTGGGGAAACCTACTTTTCGTTAGAGAGAAGCAGCACGTGAATCCCACTTTCCTAGAAACGTCGCATTAATGTCAAGTGCTTTCCAGTGTTCCATACTAGGGTATGGTTGTAACAAAATTTTAAGGAAACCCTAGTAGGGAGGCAGTTGTGTATAGGCATGGGCCTGCAACACCTTTCCGTGACACTTTATGCATTTACTTTCCGTTGAGCAATCTCGCGTTGACACATGGACTCTGCAATTGCGGCGCATTTAATGATACGTACGGAGAGGCTTCCATCGTAAGTTTGAAAATCAAACTGGGGGTTGGTGCGTGAACTTATCACTATACTGCCCGGACGCTTTAAGTCTGACGGACATGTGAGCGCTTCGCTTTTATTTGAAATGTCGGCACTCTCTAAGCTTCCTTATCTTGAAAGCGCTTCGCCATCGCACTGCGAGACTCCATTTTGCGGCTTTCAACACTGACACTTTCCATTGCTTGACTGCTTTCATATCTACACTTTAAAAGTGAAAGCTTCCTAACAGACAAGCTTTACTAAAATATAGAGTACAAAGCGTGATTACTATAATATAAAAAATAATATGAGAAATTTCTATGAGGGTTTTGGAATCGAATCTATACAAATTATTTATATCTTTAATTCAAAGTTCTCCCTTAACATAATATCCTAACAATAATATATTTATATAAATTTCATATTAAAGTCCATACCTATTACAGGTTATGGTATCATAAGTTGAATAATTAAAATATATACTCAACATTTTCACTAATTCTCCGAGGCATTCAACCAATTAAACTTGATTAGGGGTGAATCAAGTGATATTCCACTTTGTTATTGTTAATCCACTAATACGGGATCGACCCTTCGACTAGTTTACTTCATGTTTCACTAATTTTCGGAGAATTTCAACCGATTAAGCTCGATTAGGGGCGAATTAAGTGATATTCCACTTCATTATCGCTAATCCACTAATACGGGGTCGACTAATCCACTAATACGGGGTCGACCCTTCGACTAGTTTACTTCAAATTCCACTAATTACCCAAGGATTTCAACCGATTAAGTTTGATTATGAGTGAATCAAGTGATATTCCACTTCATTATCACTAATTCATTAATACGGATCGGAATCGACCCTTCAGCTCTAATTGTCATAGGATTTCAACCGTTTAAGCTCGATTAGGGGCGAATCAAGTGATATTTCACTTTGTTATGGCTAAGCCACTAATACGGGATCGACCTTTCGACTAGTTTACTTCACGTTTCACTAATTATCCGAGAATTTCAACCGATTAAACTCGATTAGGGGCGAATCAGGTGATATTCCACTTCGTTATCGCTAATCCACTAATACGGGATCGACCCTTCGACTAGTTTACTACACGTTTCACTAATTATCATAGGATTTCATCCGATTAAGCTCGATTACGGGCGAATCAAGTGATATTCCAAATCATAACAAGTAGAAATTGCATAATCTAAATAATCCTCCCCAAAATTATATTGTGCATAGAGAATCGGATGAAGTACTCCATCCGTCTCACAATTTCTGACATTATTTTCTTATTGGGGCCGTCTCACGATTTCTGACACTATTTTTTTATTGGGTCGTCTCACGATTTCTGACACCTTTCCCTTTTGGGAAATAATGAGGGAAATTAAGATACAATTAGTAAATATCTTATTACACTTAACATTCCCTAATTAAATTTTATCATCCACTCACCTCTCAACGCGTATCCCAATATAATTTAAATTCTAAACGTTTAAATTATCATAACTTGCTTGTTTGTTCTCTGATTTTTATGATTTTTTTATACCAAATTAAAGGTATTGATACGATCTTTCATTTAAGATAGACATAAATATGTTTTTATGCATATATGATGCTCTAGTTTTAAAACATGCCTAAATAGATAAACCACATTACATCCTTAAATACAATACACTTTACACACTAAACACTCACGTCTTAACTCACATGCCGAAATGAAAAGTGTCGAAAATTGTGAGGTGGGGGAGTATAAATCATTAATACTATACTATTAATCATATATTATATTGAGCTTGATCTAACCTGAACTGAATAATCAAAAACACAATAAAACTGACCATAAAATCGAGCGAGTTGGATCGATTGACATTTTTACTCTTCATATCAATGATATATTAGATTCATCTATTTTTAATACCACTAAAAATTAAAATTAATCTCTATTTAAATTAAAAAAAAATTAGTATGGAATTTCAAACTTCAAAAGTTAATTTATATAAATATACGTTTGTATTTTTTAAGCAAAAGTACACAACTACCGTTTACAATATAATGAAATATGGAGTATATATTTTTATACAAATTTTAAGTTCGACTTTACCATTTACAATTAATCTGTTTTATTAAAATAAAATGAACCTAGGTGTCTGTACTAACCAGAAACTAAATAGCGAATACCACTCCTTGCCATTTTACAATTATCTTTTTTACACGTGTCCATGGCAAATATGACCGTTGGCAAGGTCGAATTTTCCTGAGAGAGTGAAAAATTTGACTGAAAAAGTGAAAATTGAATTTATGTTCAGGGTCTTCAGACTAAACAAATTTAATTCAAACGGAATCCACACGCGAAACCCAAACGGTATTCTTCTTCTTCTTCCCTTCTCGAATCGCCGGCGGCCGGCGAGCACAGGCTGCCGCCGCCGCCGCTGCGTTTCTCTCCTTCACTCTCTAATTATAAACCCAAAAAATAATTTCCTAAACTTCAAAGTCCAAAAGTTTGCAGAATTCAGACCTCCCTCTCTCCCTCTTCCTCTTCGTCTCCGGCGATTCCGACGGGTACCACCCCTTCGTCGAGACACGGCCAACCCTATAAACATATTCCACGCTCATCCAAACTACTGCAGCGGCGGCGTCACCCCGGCAGCAACGGCGACGAAGGGTGGGCTATTCATAATATAATGTGACTCAATAGTATTACTATTTCTCTCTCCCAAAACGCCAATTCGAACCCCCCTTCAACCTATTCCACGCTCATCCAAACTCCAGTAGCGGCGGCGTCACTCCGGCGGGAACGGCCGATTCGGCGAAGCACGGTAAAGGGGCAGAAGCTGTGCGATCAGGGTTGGGAGAGTTAAGGGCTGTCGAAATCCTGCTGCAATCCAAAAAATTCTGATTTTTTCCAGACCTACTAGTTTGAAGATCTCTTCGCGAAGAGGAATACACCCATGAACTTCGGTATGTTCGTTGCAAACTCTACATCTCAAACCACTCAAAACTGTTGTCCTTCCCATTTCTGTTCACTAGAAACAAAGTTACCTTTTCAATATGTATTTTCTAATCAAAGTTACTCAATTTTTTTTTATTATATGTCCATTTCGGGTTATTTTCAATGATTTGTCAAATTTCCGTTTCCTTATCACCACGGCTTCTAAGATAAACTCTAAATTTGACGGCGAGATCTATGAATAGCGTCTGATAGTATGCTATAGAAGCAAGAGAATATGAGGAAATGACTTGAAGATATGAGAAAAGTCTTTTTATTTGCTTCTACTTCTTATTTTCAAGATTCTTGTTTCTAGCTCTTTATATATTGTTATTGTTTTTTTTTTCCTCTCTGTAGATTGATGTGCATGTTCAGAGGGAGATCATGAATCACAGGTCTCCGAAGCATCCCAATATTATCAGATTTAGAGGTAATTAATTAATAAGCTCCATTCTTCTTGTTTGAAAACAGTCAAGCACACACGCACACAGTAGTGTTTGACTGCAGTGTTTATTCAAGTTGATGCTGGAGTGAGTTCCTTAAAACAATTTGAATATTCAAGTTGTGTTAGTTGTTGCTGCACATTAATTTGAAACTAATAGTATGCAGTTGGCTTATTCTGAAAAGTTGATATTTATTTAAATCTTGTGATAACTTTTATTATGAAAGTGCTACTTGTATGCTGGTATCTTGATGAACCCTGAGAGTTTTATAGTGTTCTTGCTTTGTTTTCACTATGTTGTGAATTAGAGCAATGAGTTGGCGTAATCTCGATGCTTGAAATTGATCTTGCTGTATGCAGCATCAGAATATGCAGCAGGCGGAGAACTCTACATCTATTAGCCATTTCATATGATTGCAATTTCCGATCATTGTAGAGATCAAAAGCAACATCACTAAGGAGGAGATCTACTTGATCAAAGAAAGTATGCTACTAGAAAATGGTGTTACAGCCCAAGCATGGCTCCGCCCCTGCATGAAGCAGATAAGTGGACAGCAGGAGTCATTGATTATATATTGTTCAGTGGTGTACCCCTTTGGAGTTTATTTCATATACATATTGACCAGTTTTGTCTCTAGGTGCATTAAATTGATGATTTCTAGTTGTTTTTCAGGAACTCAACAGGGCATTTTTTTATGCGATTTTGAGGGGTCACATTGATTTTTAGAAGCTACAACGCCTACCACCTCCAAAAGCCAGAAAAAAGTAGTCCGGGCTATCATATTTAAAATTTATTCAGGGCAGTTTTCTTTGTCTTTTACTTTGGTTAATTTTTGATTGTGGTCTAAATTTTTATTTTATATTCTATGTGCTAGTTTCTCTCTTTACACAATGGAGGGCATTTTGTTGCCTAAGTGGGGGTATGTTTAGGTTTACTCAATTTAGTTTGATTTTTCTATTATGCTTAATAGAAAAAAAAGAGTCTTGTTTTTGTTGAGCATTGGCAATTGTGCAATAAACAAGTTGAATAGGAGAGATTAGGATTGAATGTTGGTTTGCTTGGTTGAGTTCATCCATGAAAATTTATATGTTATTTGCCTAAATGATTTCTTGAATGAGAAAAAGAATGCAAAGTTGATCAAAATTGAAAACTTACTTAAACGGTGAGATTTGAGCCTTGAGCAAATATATATGCTCCTTGTTTCTTTGTTGAGAGATATCTCGTAGTCTTGACTGCTCGATATTTGGTTTGCCCCGTTGCCATAAATGAAACTACTTTTTGTTAGTTTTGCACAAAAGTGATTTAGGCATTTTTTTAATCTCCTCTTGACCTGATATATTTCCTAGCCTGTCAATATTCCCTTAGTTTCCCCATTTGAGCCTTTATATCCTATTTTCTTCTTGATGACAGCCACTTAAATGAAACTGTTTTAGCCTTTTTTAGCCAATCTTTGTCCTACTGAAAATGTGCAAGTTTTTAGGGCCGTTTGAGATAAGAAGATCATAGTCCGTGAGAATGATTTCCTTGAGCGTGCCGAGGGTAGAATTATGAGGAAATTTTCATGACATGCTTTTGGAGGAAGAAGAAGAAAGGGAAAGAATATGTGGTATGATGAGCTTTGGAAAAAAAAGAAAAGAAAAGAGAGAGAGCTGATCGGAGAAGAAGAGACTGATCAGAAAGTTGAAGAGTGATGGGAAAGAAAAGAAAAAAAGAAGAAGAAAAGACTGATCAGAAGAGGAGTAGAGAGAAGAAAATGAAGTGAAGAAAGGAAAAAGGGGTGTTTGCTGGGAACTAAAAAATGGTGGAGGGGTTACTGTCCAATCTTTGTCCCATTGAAAATGTGCAAGTTTTTAGGGCAATTTGAGATAAGATCATAGTTTGTGGGAATGATTTCCTTGAGCGTGCTGAGGGTAGAATTAAGAGGAAATTTTCATGAAAAGCTTTTGGAAGAAGAAGAAGAAAGGGAAAGAATATGAGGAATGATCACCTATGGAAAAAAAAAATAGAAAAGAGAGTTGATCAGAGAAGAATAAGCAAGGAAAGAAAATGAGAAAGTTGAAGAGTGATGAAAAAAACACAGAAAAAAGGAAGGAAAAAAAAGGAAAAAGAAAAGGAAAAAAAAAGAAAAAAAGAAAAAAATGAAAAAAAAGAAGAAAAAGAGTCTGATCACAAGAGGATTAGAGAAAAAAAGGAGGAGAGGTGAAGAAAGGATAAAGGGAAGTTTGTTGGGAATTAATAAAATGGGGTAGGGGTTATTGGCCAATATTTGTACCTCTGAAAATGATTTGAGATAAGATCATAGTCTGTGGGAATGATTTCCTTGAGCGTGATGAGGGTTTAAGAGGAAATTTTCAAGAAAAGACTTTGGAAGAAGAAGAAGAAAAAAAAGAAAAGAATATGAGGATTGAGGAATGATCAGCTCTAGAAAAAATATGGAAAAGAGAGCTGATCAGAGAAGAAGAAGCAAGGAAAGAAAATGGGAAAGTTGAAGAGTGATGGGAAAGAAAAGAAGAGACTGATCAGAAGAGGATTAGAGAAAAAAAAAAGTGAGGTGAAGAAAGGAATAAGGGATGTTTGTTGGGAATTAAAAAATGGGGGACGGGTTATTGTAAGTTGTTTTGGGATTTTGTATTGATGGCTTATGCTTTAATAACTTGCATATTTTCAGTTTATGAACCTATTCTTATCCTTCTTATTTTATCCTACCTATCACCCTAGCCCCACTACAACCCTATCAAAAGACCTATTGATTTGTGCATAAATTAAATTCCTTGTGGTGGAAATATTGACATATGGGCAAACTATGATGGAAAGTTTTTCAAGCTATGATTGAGAGTTTCAAATCTGTCCCTATATCTTTTTGAGAGATGTGGAGTGAACTTGGTGAGGTTTGGATTGACTTTGTATTATATTTTGACTTGAATGATGGGCATTTACATATTGTTTTGATTGGAAGAAGGGTTAGTGGTTTGATGGTTGTATCCTAGTCTTAACTATGATTCTTGTTTGTTGAAAAATTGCCAAGCTCATGTTGTGTTTTGTGTATGAATCAGTTTTTTTTTCTTCGTTTATAGTTTTTAATTTCAGTTTATGCTTGAGGGCGAGCTTTGTTTAAGTGTGGGGAGTTTGATTGGGCGTTCAACTTGTGCTGCAGCTGTAGTTTGTTTTGTGTATGAATCATTTTTTTTTTCTTCGTTTATAGTTTTTAATTTCAGTTTATGCTCGAGGGCGAGCTTTGTTTAAGTGTGGGGGAGTTTGATTGGGCGTTCAACTTGTGCTGCAGCTGTAGTTTGATTGGTTATGTTAATGGAATCTGCCATGAAACTGTTCTTTGAATTGAAAACGCAATATTTTTTTATCACATGAACATTGGCTTCTCAATCATTTAATTGTGTGATTTGCTAAATGAAGTCTGAAAATCTTTGTTGTCATGTTTCCTATTGGTTGTTGATATGATGAATATACTATGAGTTTGGCTTATTTTCATTCTTCTGTAAAAATGGCAGGAAGACTTGGTGATGTCAATGAACTTGATGTCAATGAACTTTACAATTCCTTACCTCTAGACAAGGTGGATGAAGATTTGGTTACTATTGGTCCTCCGGCTCTTGTTAAGGTAAATGGCTTCAGTTTCCAACAAAAATTGATGACTTAAACAGATGCCGTTGAGAAAGCAAACCAGAACATTTTAGTTGTTTCCCAATTTGAATTTGATATTCTTATATATGAATTGTAACTAGAAGGTGATGGCATTCTTTTTCATCTATGATGACTTTGATAGATTGGAGCAGAAATCCATAACATCTTTTATTTGTTATTGGCAGGGAGTCACTGCTTCCAGTGCAGTTATAACTATAAAACCTTCTCTGCATGCAACACGTATGAACTTTGGTATGTTCGTTGCAAACTCTGCATCTTACACCACTCAAAACTCTTGTCCTTCCCATTTCTGTTCACTAGAAACAAAGGTCCTTCCCATTTCTGTTCACTAGAAACAAAGTTATCTCTTCTATATTATGTTATATTTTCTTAGCATTGCTTACTCAAGAAGCTAATTGCTTTGGAACACTAATCAGAAAGTTTGCCCATTTACTGATAACACTTGTGGCACTTTACTGATATATATTCACATTTTGTCTGTTAAAAAGTTTCCTTATGAGGATGGTGCAAATGTTTCAGATTCAATCTTACTTTTTATTTTATTTTATTATATCAGTCAAATCTGAGCTATAGCTATATTTTGTCCTTGTAATTCTCCTTCAGTCCAAAGGAAAAACAAACTTTTGGTTTCAGAAGGCGCTAAAATAGCTGCAAGTTTGATTCTGATTCCATGTATCCGATGATTTTACCAAGTAATCTTTGGATTTAGAATATGCCTTGATTTTGACCTAAACTTTTAGGTTGGTTATTCATTTCACTGTACAAAGAGAATCCCTTTCCTAAACTGTATTATCTTATTCTTTCTTCATTTATTCTCTTTTAATTTTTATTTCAGTGAGTAGAGGAGTCTTTTGATATTGCAGAAACTTCATTCTGCTTAAAACTTAAAAAGTGCTCGGCATGGTGTTGAGAATGTTGTGAGATGCCTGAATTTTAATCTATATATGTCTTGATCTCTTTTTATTTTTTCTTATTTGTGATTATGTAGTTGAAATAACTGCTGTGGTATAACTTTTTTTTTTTTTTGAAAGGACTGCTGTGATATAACTTGATTATACACTTTCCAGGCGACAACCTCAACTACCATCCAACATGTTTTTCACCCACGACCCGGCTGATGAGACAGTTTTTCAGGATGATGCAGTGGCAATAACCCCACCTCCTAAAGGTAGTGGCCTCAGTTCTGCACCACAAGCACCGCCGGCAGGTCTTGCAACTCATGGCATTGCAAGTAAGTTAACTGAACTCTGAATAATTAGTTAATAAGATGATTACTAATTTGTTACCTGAGTTCTTATTCGTGCTTGGCGATAATTAGGTGTCACCAGTGTGTCATCTCCTGTAGCTGTGCCAAGTGCTACAAAAGCAGAGGAGATTATGAATTTTCCTGGTCTTAAATCATCACCAGCTCTTGCTGAGACCGCTGTCAGGGCTATTAGTAGAGGTGGGTTGCCTAGTCAGCCAACCTCTAACATCCTTCCTAGTTCGAGCATCACAATTTCTAGCAATGGACCTTGGTATCATTCCCTTGTCACCTGAAATGAGGGAAAGAAATATCTTGGGATCTGATTATCTACCTGGGAGTAGTGGTATGGCGCAGGCTCTTGTATCCCCTCTTAAGTAATTGAACAGTTTTGCGACAACCTTCCAAGTCAAGCAATGGGCTTGGATCATCTGAAACTGGGAATACTAATGATTCTGCAGCCGTGGGCAGCAGAACTTTCAATTCTCCTGTTGTTCCTGGTATGCAATGGCGGCCTGAAATCTTTTTTCAAAATCAGACCGAGTTGGTAGGTATGTCGCATAGTTCTGTTTCCGTGTTTGTGGTGCATACTGACTCTTTTCAGCTCTTTCATGCACATTAAACTATTAAATAAAAAATGAGATTTTTATCCTATCCTCTCTCTGCAAAAAAGTTGGTTCTTTGTTCATAGTTCCTATAACAGCATCCGCAGCGGGTGGGCGGAAGCGGGGCGCAAGCCATTTTTCAGTGGGCGCCCATCACTTTGCTGCTGCCGCCTGCTGCTAGTTGGGAGCAAATGGCGCAATTCCGCCTATTTCATGCGCCCAGGCGCTGCTGATGTGGCGCGTCTGGGTTGGTCCAATTTTTTTTTCCCCTTTTTTCTCTTATAAATACTACAACATCTTATCATATTATTCATCCCAATTTCTTCATTTTCATCTCATTTCCTACGCTTTTTCTCCCAAATTTTCTTAGTGTAAAAAAGAAAAGAAAAAGGAAAAGACATTGCGCCTACGAGAACTTCGTAGGCGCCAATGCCAACAAATTTAGGCGCCCACCACTTTCATCAATTTTGAGTGGTGCCCACCACCATTGTGGATGCTCTAAGTTAGTGAGGGATAACTGACGAGTGTCCATAAAACTATAAAAGTAAGAAGATGTTGGGAACCCTTTGAAACTGAGTTTTGATAATGCTATTAGAAACCACACTTAGATATAGATTTAAGTGGAACAGGCTGGTCTCCGTGTTTGGATCAGTCAAGCTTTACTCGGATAGGTTGCTCATGTAAAGGTCAAGGTTGGAAGTGCAACTTGGTACCTAAATCACCCAATCTGTCATACTGTTCCATTAAGTAAATTGTCTATGTAACCTACTCTTACCATGTCAGAAGATCTCACACGAAGGTTACAAAGGGACTGAAGACAGTTCGAGGTATAGGATAGTCGACCTGTGAAGACCAACCTGAGCTGTGGTTGAGAAACCTGTTATCACCCAACGACAAGAATTGTGTCAGTGTACGGTACTGCAAATCCTGACACACTTCCAACGGCTCTATTTCAAATGCTTCTCTATAAATACCTCAACTCATTCCAGATTGAAGTACGAGAAACTCAATATACAAGCCGAAACGCTGCAAAAATCTCAAACTGAAATTCATTCAATCAACACTCGAAATTACTAGAGCTTTCCCAAGTGTTGATCTTTGTAGATTTCTGATCTCTCTGGAAACTGTCTTGCTAGAACACATCACACACACACTCACTACCATCACAGTTGATATTTAGTGTAGTTGATTGAGTTGTGTATTCCTAACGACGATAGTTATTCACAGCTTTCTAGTTTGAATATTAGCGCTAGTTGTTTAGCGTTGGTAAGATTGTATGAAAGATTGTATGTAAAGTAAGAAGAGACACTAGATTCTGTAATACCCTCACTTTTTAATAAATAGAAAATACGTAAAAATTTGAAACTTTGTGTAACTTTATTTCGATCGTTAATGAATAAAAGGGTTATTGTTGTTCTACTTATATGAAATTGCATTTCACTTTGCAATTTAGAAAATAGATATAAATTTATATTTATATCTCGTAATTTTTATTGCGAAATAACGAACTAAAATATTATATACCTGTATAATATTTCTAAATGTATTAATCAGAGAATACTTAATTAAATTCCAAATTCGATTAATGTTGGGCCAAGAACGATATTATCGAATAAAATATAAAATTGGGTCAAGCCCATTACAATGTATCACAAGCTAACCTATAGCCCAAAAACCATGGCCAAGTTAAATTACAAAAGAAAATACAATAATAAATAACAATACATCACTCACCACCAAAGCCATATCCCCACCAAATCTATTATCCAAACTACTGTACTATGAATCATCTGCTGCCTACATAAGGAGATAGAAGATTTCAGCAAATCTAATAAGTACACCAATCCCTACATGATCCCTACAATCCTGGAACTTCATCATGATGTACAGTAGTAGACATGGCTTCTTCACCACATTTTCAACACATCACATCCGATTTACCATCCTTATATATATCACCTTTCTTCACTTCATTCTCTGCACCAATCAAACACCAAACTCTCTAAAGAAACAATGCAGAAAATTTAAGAAAAAGGAGCAGAAGAGAAGAAGGAGAAGAAGAATAAGGAGTTGCAGCCTTACATCCTCTCAAACCTACAATCATCGCCACCATTCCAAGTTTATTAAGAGTAAGCATTTTCCAGCCCCACTTCTTTTCATGCTTTAAAGAGGAACAATGAAACAAATCAAAACTACAAGCATGAAAACTGAAATCCTAGGCTAATGCACAATAACAAAAACTATATGCTATGCTCTTAGTATGAATGAAACAATTAACCTGGCTTCTAAAGCTTGAATAACAACCGAAACATGAAGTTAAAATCCTACCACTACTAGCATCAACTACTACTACGTGTATATATATAAATGTTCATTCGTATGCTTTTCAAAAAGGGGGCTGAAAACGGGAAGACAAGGAACACCAAATCCAAACTCACGTTCCCAGTATAACAACTACTTAAGCACTTAAGTTTATTACCAAATGAAACTCATAACAAGAATCTAGAATAGTGAACACTTATGGATTCATTAACCAAAAGAAATCAGTAAAGAAAAGGACGAGGGTGAGAAGTGAAAGGGAAGGTGAGAAACTTAACTCTTGGGAGAGCTGGACTCGTCCCCCATTGCTGCGAGCGCGGCCGGAATTCTAGCGACGATGAAGAAGACTCGACGATGGCGAAACGCAGCGGCGGCGTGATGCCTGTTGATGAAGAAGAAGGCTGTTGCAGCGGCGGTGGCGACGTGGCGAGTGGCGCTGCAACAGTCATGACGGCGGCGGCGATGGGGAAATGGTGCGTTGCTGCAGACAGCGGCGCTGCAGCCGCAGACGAGGCGCTGCAGCAGGGGCGGCGGTGTGAAGTGGCAGCGTTTGTTGAGGCAGCGGCAGAGGCGGACCAAGAAAGAGGAGGAGCAGTGGCGCTGCAGCTGCGGTTGACGGCGGGGCTGTGGCGGGCTAGCGCGAGGTGTGCAGAAAGACGGTAGCAGCAACCATGAATTGCCGGAGGGACGAACGGTGAAGGGAGGAGAGGTCGATTGTGAGTTAGGGTTCAAAGTTTGGGGAATCACGAGCGAAGAAGACGATGCTAACAGCGGCGATGGATTTTGCCGGCAATTGAAGGGAGAAGAGAGCCGATGATTTTCCTAGAGAAGAAATCGACGAAGAAGAAGAAGAAGGCGGGAGAGAGGTGAGCGAGAGAGAGAGAGAGCGTCTAGTGTGTGTGTGTCTGCGTATGTGTTGCAGAAGGGGAAAATGGGTTTGAACTGAGAATGGGCTGGGTTTTAATTCATATGGGCCATAGTATAATGTTGAAAACGGGCTTCTACAGGCGGGCCAAGACTTGCATCTGATGGGTTTATGGATTTGGGCTTCATACAGACTGGGCTCAATTAATTTCTTGTAATTAAAATGGATTAAGACTTATTAAAATGTAAGATTTAATTAATTAAGGTTTAACCAATTTACTAAGCTTTAATTAGTCCAAAAATATATTCCGGAATTTATCCTAATTTCGGATTAAATAATTTAACGAATATTTAAACTCAATTAATTATTTAATTGAACTCTCTTAATAATAAGGAAATGATTATTCTTTTAATAATAAAAAAAAAATTTAAAGGATTCAATCAAATCTGTTATCCCTATCAGATTTATAATCAAGAAAAATAGAAAGACGAATATATTTTCCTTTAGATTTATTTTAAGAATTTTAGAATTCTTATTATATCGTTATGAATAGGCGCGGTTCGACGATGACATTAATTTAGACGTTGCCTATCAAGACCGGCCATTCTTCTACGCTACAAGAGGTGGGCTTATTTTTCCAAAGTATATGAGTTATGTATGCTCAAGGTTTTAATGATGAAAAACTGGTTATCCATGAAAATATTTAATGTGCGCTCTACATGTTTAATGCTCTGAAAGTAATCGATCGAGATTCATCGCTTAGCCGTATAAACTAGCCTTGAATCGTGTACACTCCCCTGGTAGTTATGTGATTGGTTGATCTCTCTCACATACTATTTCAATGGAATTCCTGAGTTTCGACTCGGAATTCACCAGCTCAAATAGACTCTTCGGTTTCGACCCGAAGTCTGGATATATGGATTCGTCGGTGGCTAGAGGTAAGAGTAACTGTAGAGTGCGACATGAAGCAGCTGCAAGTAAAATTGATTTAGCATGCTTAGTTGATCTTTGTTTTCCAAAACCTCTAATGTATGCCTATGATATGGATAAACTGCTATGTTTCCAAGCTTTTGATAAAATGCGCAGCCCACTGAGTACATTAGTACTCAGCCCAAAATATTTAAAATGTTTTCAGGTTGATGCTGTGGTGGCGACGGTGCAGAGTTGAGGCTAGGAAATCTCTTTTGATTAAGCTTCCGCAAAATGTATTCTCGTTTTGAAACTTGAATTACTGCACTCTGAACTTGTTATTATCTAATCTCGAGATCTTGAACTCGACTATATCTATTGAATGATGGACTTATGTTGATTCGTTGAGCTATCGAACCCTATGCGATCCTAGTATAATGATATGTTGTTATGTTGGGTATATTATCGTTGTATTTATTCTGGCTTATTCCCATTGCAAAAGAGATACTGCCTAAATTTTCGGGAAGTATCAATCGATAATTGAAATGAATTGAATCCCCTTTCTATCCACTCTTCTTTATTCCAACCCCTAGTCACACCCTTGGCGCGTGCGCCTTCCCTCGGGAATTGGGGCGTGACAGATTCAGTCTAAAGAAAGACTTGAATTTGGACTGGACCTCCACCAGTGTTAAAAGGAGCGAATATCTCAAGTTAAGGGATTACAAATTCGACGGGATCTGGCGTGGACGTAGGAGCTGTTTACTCCGAACCACGATAAAAACTCCTCGTGTTTCTCTTTCTTGCTATTTACTTTTACATATTTATTCACACAATTTGCATGCTCACAACCTGCACTACTGTAACCTGTCTTGCATGAGCAGTTATCTGAACTGAAATCTTTTGAAAACTGTGTTGAAAACTGTTAGCCAACCTTTCCACCAAACTTCCGCACGCAAGTTAGTTTTGCAAGCTCAGCAGTTTACTGATTGAGCTGGAAAAACTAAACTGCTATGATAAACTGAAGTGACGACTCAGTAAGATCAAATTGTTTTGAAAATTCAAAACTGTTGGCTAATTGGTGTATTCCCCCCCCCATACACCAATGACTACTTATCGGGGCCTACAAGTGGTATCAGAGCGGTGGTTCTTTTGACCACTGCTTCTGCATACTAGAAGCTTTTTGTATTTTCGTGTCAAATTGAACTAGATCTCTAGAATTGTGTTTGTGCATACATACATAAACTGTCACTATGGAAGCTTCACTTCTCCGCGTCTGCGAAGATTTCTCTGTGCAGGGATATGAAGACTGGAGCTTTCGAATAAAGATGTGCCTCCAAGCTCATCATGTGCTGATGTGGGATGTCATCGAGAATGGCCCAACACCAATCTATGAACCCTACGATACTGATGTTTCTGGAGAAAAAGTTTCTGAAGCAACGTATGTGCCAAAGATCAAAGATCCCAGAAAATACACAACCAAAGAAAGAAAGGAAGCTGGACTTGACAGCTTCGCAAAAGGGCTGATCTCTAGCACAGTTAAGGGAGTCCACCTGGCCAAGATAAGGAATCTTGGAACTGCAAAGGAAATGTGGAACACCTTAAAAGCCATAAGCCTTGGATCAACAGAAATGCTGGAAAATAAGCTGGCAGTGGCATGCAGTAAATTTGAAGAATTCAAAATGCAGCCAATGGAGACCATTGACCAGCTTAAGAACAGATTCACAATGATCACTTTAGAGATCGCAGCTCTCAAGAAAGATAAATACACACAGCGCGAACTCAACCTCAAAGTTATCCAATCTCTCCCAGCAAGCTGGCATGTGTACAGTGCCATGCACCGTGGCAGGTCGCATATCAGCAACCTGTCAACCGAGCAACTGTTTGATCTACTCATCGGGAATGAGTTTGAAATGATCAGACTTCACGGGTCAGAACAAGCGTCCTCAAGCAAGACGGCCGAGCCCGAAAAGAAGGAAAAGGATGCTGCATTCAAAGCTGCATCAATTATAGAAGAAAAAGCAATCCCAAAGGATTTATGCTCCAAAATAGAGAAACTGTTGAAAGATTATGCACTCATGGCTAAGAGAAATGAGAAGCTTGAAAAACGTTTCAACAAATTCCGTAAATATCACAAGGATTTCAAGAGAAATCAAACCACCTCTTCTTCCAACAAGAAAGGTGAAG
>CM038119.1:3738547-3757545 GCA_001642375.2 Mentha longifolia
AAAGAGAGAGGGGGCATCTGGCGGACGACGGTGACGGAGGAAGGGATAGGAGGCTGCAAGCGCCGCTGGCGGGGGGCGGATCTCGGTAGCAGCGGCAGAGGAACGGATTAGAGCAGATCGGGTTGAAGTCGACGGATCTGGAGCGGTTGAAGAAAGGCTCGCCATCGATGAGGTCAGAGACGCGGCGGAAGGAGGAGTCCGCAGTGACGACGCTGATGCAGGGTCGGGAGTGGTGGCAGCCAGAGGGGAGGATTTGGGGGGAGAGATTTTGGATAAAACCCTAGCTAATTTCAGAAAATGAAATGAAAAACGGTTCTAGTAGTATTTTTTTATGAAAAATTAAATTTGAATTGGTAAGGGTATTTTAGTATTAAAAGCAAAAGATGGACTTAATTTGCATTTTTTATGTTGGTGGACATAATTTGATGTTCACTAACTTAAATGGATATATATATGCATTACCACTTATTAAATGTGTGTATTATTTTATCTACAGTAAGTATTATACATATAAAACTATATGCGTATATAGCTACTTGCATAACTAGTCAAATAATATATGTGCATAAATATACATAGAAGGTAGAATTATCCTAATGATATAGATAAATAATACGTAGCTAATATATAGATGAGTACTAGTCAGCCACGCACACTTGTGCATTCACTTTTACGTGGCCGACAACTATTTAATTAGATTGGTGACAAATCTCTTATAACCTAGTGACTAACGTAGGCTACAGGCATGATGCAGCAGCTTACTTTTTTCCTATAAATACTGAACGCGAGCTCCCAAATTTCTCCATCTCTAAGCTTGAACTACTGTCACCCCTTCTCTATTATTCTCTATTAGTTCCCAGGAAAATACTGTCTATCCTATTTAGAAAATAAGTTTCGAAGGAGTAATCTTTTGTTAAGGATCTACGGAAGGAAGGTTATAGCTCATCAACTACTCTCTAGATTTGCTTCGGGTTATTAGGTGGGGCTTTATTCTTGCAAATTATTATTTGAGTTAGTAAGCTCTGATAAAATGGGATTATCCATGAAAATATTTTAATGTGTTATTACATGTTTAATGCTCTTATAATGTATGCGATCGGGTCTTTCGGTTGGTCTCACACACTAACCGGGAGGCTGTGCGCACAGTTAAAAATCGTTGGGTTGATCACCAATTGATTCTAACTTCGAGGGGAGAAATCTCTGGATAAAATATTCCATTGCCTCCAAACTATGGCTCCATCATGAAAAGGGATCCGGCTGTGGCAATGTCCCGAGATTAGTATAAGAGTAACATGGTAATACACATGTGCGCACAATCATGAAAATCGAGGTTTGGTATGCATGGAAGTAAATTTAATTTCAAAACCCTTCTATGTATACTTTATTATCATGAATATTCTTTTTATGAAAAATGATTTTGGCACAAGTCCACTGGGTACATTAGTACTTAGCCCTGCAATCCTTTCCAAATATTTTGCAGATTAGGGAGCTGGTGGAGCAGACGGAGCTGGAGATGACTGTTGTTGTTGCTGTATAAAAGAATAAAGGCTTCCGCTACGCCTATAAATAAAGTTCATCTCCCTATATATAATATCCTAAGTTAATTTAGTATTTTAATATAAAATCTCTATGTTCCTCTTACACCATTGATATATATATATATATATATATATATATATATATATATATTACAGGTATTCAGACAAGTCGGCCAGCATGGGTTGTTTGGCTTAGCCAACCCCATAGTTTGAGCCGTATGTCTCGATCCCGTATTTTATTATTTATGTCTATAGGTATTCAGACATAGGCGATCGGTACGAGTGGTATGGTTTTCTTATTACCTACCTCGTAGTTCGTGTTGTGCGTCCCGATCCCGTATTTAATTTCTTAATATTAAAGTTATATTATCTCAAGCCATAAGCCCCTTTCTATCCCCGCTTCTTAATTCCAACCCTTTGCCACGTCCCGGCATACGTGGCTTCCCTCAGGAACTGGGGCGTGACATAATGGTATCAGAGCAATTCACCCCTCTGAAATCGTTTCCTTTTATTTTAAAATTAGAATTGTATTTTCAATTCTTTAAAGGAAAGCACAACAACAACAACAACTCTCAAGCTCGCTGCTGCACCAGAGTCTAAAAAGAAAAGGAAGGTAAAGGATATTATTTTATGAGCATGTATAGAAGTAAATGGGTCATGATTTATAGTGTTCCAAGTATTTCAGTTCCAAATGTTCCAAGTATTTCAGCTAGAAGAATTGGAATACTTGGAACACTTGGAACATTTGGAACACTTGAAACAATTGAAGTACTTGGAATAATTGAATGATTTGTGCATAGAAATAGGGGTGTACACAAGCCGAATCGAGCCGAACTTTGACTTCTTCAAGCTTAAATCATCTAAAAAAATTGACTCTATTTGAATGCGATTTACAAGAGGACTTGACTCTATTAAAACGATTCAGTATTTTGTTTAGAACTCTTGAAATAATTTAGTATTTCCGTTCCCAAAGTGTCAAGGTATCACACTCTACATAGTTGGGACTTTTGGAACGATTATGAGAAGACTTGACTCTATTGGAACGAAAATACTAAAATCGTTCCAAAAGTTCCAACTATATTGGAACTTTTGGAACAATGTAGAATTTTTTGGAACTTTTGAAATGACTTAGTAATTTGTTCCGATAGTGTCAAAGCATCGCGCTTTACATAGCTGGAACTTTTGGAACAATTAGAGTATTTTCGTTCCAATAGAGTCAAGTCTTCCCAAAAAATCAATAAATTATATTATTCATCGTCAAACAAATTTAAATTCTTACCCAAAAGATTAGAGATAATAAACGTAAAATTAAATCATTTTCATCACAACTTTCAAAATAAACTTAGATTACTACTCATCTATACTAAATTTAGATTTCATATACAAATAAACTATCTAAACTAGAAGTAAAGTTTCTCTATTAGCATTTTGGTACGAATCTTTTGGTACGAATTTTATTTTCATAGTTTCCAAATTACGTGGAACTTTTGGGACGATTTAATATTTTTGTTCCAGTAGAGTTGAGTTTTCTTGTAAATCATTTTAATAGTTCCAAGTGTGTAGAGTGCAATGACTTGGCTCTATTGGAATGAAGACACTAAATCGTTCCAAAAGTTCCAAGTACAAAAATACTAAATCGTTCCGAAAGTTCTAATAAGAAAACATGAGATATTTCTCTAGTGATGATTATATATATGTGACATAAGATCCAAAGCTAGCCCAATCTGTATGATGCTAATTTATTACCCCAATTAGAACAAATGACACAAATTTGAGAAATAGGCAGTGCATAACCACATTAGGTTAGCAAACAGTACATGAAATCAAAACTACTTGAAAGATACTACCATCAGTAAGAATATATACACCGACTTTCCATCTCAAAATTTTTGAAGGATACTACTTGTATTATTTATTTGAAATTATAATTAAACATGATTGATTCATAATGGAAGTGAATTCATTCAAGTCTTTACCAAATCTGTTCTGGCCGCCTAATTTATTTGAATTCATCGCAACATTCATAGCATTTTCACATGATATTCAACATACAATACCTCACGCCTGCTACCATCAGAAAAAGTTTGCCAAGATGGTTTCAATTCCATAATATAATCACTAACACAAAGAAGTCATTCCATTTCTCTCTTCTACATTTTTTTCATTTCCGATGGCAACGATTCCAATCTTCATAGTTGCCCAAGCAAGTAGCTATAAACATAAAATCAACACAATTCACACACAAAAGCAATTATTCTGGAATAATTCAGAGAGAGGTAGCGATAGAGAATACGACAAAAGTTAGATTAATTGAATTCTTACCGCAGAGATTGGTAATGGCGTTCGATATCGCCAATTCACGTGATTGCTCTCATACATTCAACAACAAAATACTGAAAATCTGAAGGAAACTGAAAAAAAATAAGGGTATTTTCATCCAAATAGCAAAAAGTGGGTATAATTTATGGAAATTTGATACCGTTTTCACAATATTTTAATAGTTTACATAAATTTCAATGGAATAATAAAATAATTTAAAAAGAAAATTCAAAATTATAAAATGATATAAAGCACAAATATTTTATTTTTGGACATAAACCATATCCATTACCCTTAATTTGGAAAATCTTGTTATACTATTTTTAATTGGAAATATATAACTGATACCAAATAAATAAAGTATTAAATTTAAAATAATAGAGAAAATATAGTTAATCAAATGAGTAGCACAATAATTATACAAATTTTGAGTTAAGTTAAAAGAAGTTCTAATATTCTTCTTCATAAATAGGAGGAAAAGTAAGGGACAAAGGTGAAAATGAAGAAGCAAAAGATGAAGAAAGAAAATGTCTCATGTGGAGATGGGGATTCGATCATGCAACCTCTACTCAAGCCCCGTTTGGTTTGCCTGATTAGGTACGACGACAAGTCAGATTAGACAATATCTCCCATTTGGTTGGCAAGACCCATTATTTGATAGTTCGATACTCAATCTTGAGATAGGGCGGCCTGGTACTATACCCGCAATTTGAGTGGAGCATTACCCCGCTACAATTCTTATCTTGGGATGAATGTTTCATCGTTGCACATTTTGTCCTTCAATATTTGCCCGCTCAAAGTCATCTTTTCTCATATCTGCCTTCGACAATTGTTGTGCTCCAACCATTTCGATACAACAATTATAGAAAACATCAGGCGAGTGCGCGTATTTTTATTTTGGAAGCTTTTTCTATCAAACCCAAATTTGTAACATTCAATTGCTTTGCTTATTTTAATTTTTTTTTTCTCTCTGTAATGTTCTGTTGGTTCATTAATAATTATCTTTGAGTTTCTCTCTGTGATTTGTATGATTTGAGGAGGATAAGACAAAGATGTTGCTCACCCCACCAATAACACATCTATTAAAAATACTAGTACTAAATAGGTAATTATTTTTGATAATTTCAGAGGTTCAGTGAACCCACTGTCCACTATTAAGAAAATATTAATTGGTGTTTACAATATTTGATTAATCACCTACTATATTATTATTATTATTATTATTATTATTATTATTATTATTATTATTATTATTATTATTATTATTATTATTAAAATTAGGGCTTGTTTACTAGGCCCTATAATCCAAATTTAGATAACTTTTCTAAACTTAATTAAGCCTAAAAAAATTAAATTAGCTTGGATTATAGGGCCTATTAGGAAAATGCGGGTATTTTAACAAAAAAAAAATTATTTGGGAAGTGCGGGTTTTTTTTTATAGTGTGGCGCGGATTTGGGAATGAAGATTCATTTGCTACTCCAATTAAAATTTAAAAATTAAACATTATGCTAAACATTTTAGTTTCAAATGTTCTATAATTGTTGGTCCCGAAAGTGACTCACACACTTAAAGGGGAGAGAGTTGAATACGTGTGTAGAGAAGTGTTTAACTTCTCTTGCGTTTTTTGTCCTTTTAACAAGTAGACGCTTTGAAGGCGGGTAAGGCTTTCAAAGCTTCTCGCTTGTGTAAGAGTTGTGCGGAATGTGGTGAGACGTTAAAGTACTTGCAGAGTTAAAACCAGTTTTGTTTGTTTAAAGCGTGGTGTGTGAAATGATAAATCAAAGCTTTAAATACAGAATGTAAATAATATCAAGTTTATAGTGGTTCGAAGAAAACCTCCTACGTCCACTCTTATTCTCGATGGGATGAATACATTTACTCGGTACTCCTTGTTTTATATTTCCAAGGGGAAGTGATTTAGGATGGTAACAAACTAACTCTAAATCCTCTGGAGATACCGGGCTCTGGAGGGGCCTATAACAACAATGAACTACTATGAAATTATCGACCTTCCATTTAAGTATGCAAATTTAAGCTTCACAATCACAATTTCTACTTTACACAAATAACCTCACAACTCGATCTATGAACAATAGACTTGGTTTTGGGGTTTGTTTTCGTATAAAATGAGAATCTTTTACAATGAAATCAAGTGTAAAGAATAAGATTTCTCGAGGACTAAGTTTTGGATGAAATCGGTTGAACCTAGATGTAGAAGTTGCTGCAAATACTTAAGAAAACTATGTTTTCTTAAGGACACACAAAAGGATTAAAGGGTAAGAACTTGAGAGAATTCGACTGCTTGAATGCTTGAGTTCTGAGAGAATTTCGATTGCTTGTGCATGTGTAACCCTTGTGTGTTGCAGCTTCTTCTATTTATAGTGGGGAAACCTACTTTTCGTTAGAGAGAAGCAGCACGTGAATCCCACTTTCCTAGAAACGTCGCATTAATGTCAAGTGCTTTCCAGTGTTCCATACTAGGGTATGGTTGTAACAAAATTTTAAGGAAACCCTAGTAGGGAGGCAGTTGTGTATAGGCATGGGCCTGCAACACCTTTCCGTGACACTTTATGCATTTACTTTCCGTTGAGCAATCTCGCGTTGACACATGGACTCTGCAATTGCGGCGCATTTAATGATACGTACGGAGAGGCTTCCATCGTAAGTTTGAAAATCAAACTGGGGGTTGGTGCGTGAACTTATCACTATACTGCCGGGACGCTTTAAGTCTGACGGACATGTGAGCGCTTCGCTTTTATTTGAAATGTCGGCACTCTCTAAGCTTCCTTATCTTGAAAGCGCTTCGCCATCGCACTGCGAGACTCCATTTTGCGGCTTTCAACACTGACACTTTCCATTGCTTGACTGCTTTCATATCTACACTTTAAAAGTGAAAGCTTCCTAACAGACAAACTTTACTAAAATATAGAGTACAAAGCGTGATTACTATAATATAAAAAATAATATGAGAAATTTCTATGAGGGTTTTGGAATCGAATCTATACAAATTATTTATATCTTTAATTCAAAGTTCTCCCTTAACATAATATCCTAACAATAATATATTTATATAAATTTCATATTAAAGTCCATACCTATTACAGGTTATGGTATCATAAGTTGAATAATTAAAATATATACTCAACATTTTCACTAATTCTCCGAGGCATTCAACCAATTAAACTTGATTAGGGGTGAATCAAGTGATATTCCACTTTGTTATTGTTAATCCACTAATACGGGATCGACCCTTCGACTAGTTTACTTCATGTTTCACTAATTTTCGGAGAATTTCAACCGATTAAGCTCGATTAGGGGCGAATTAAGTGATATTCCACTTCATTATCGCTAATCCACTAATACGGGGTCGACTAATCCACTAATACGGGGTCGACCCTTCGACTAGTTTACTTCAAATTCCACTAATTACCCAAGGATTTCAACCGATTAAGTTTGATTATGAGTGAATCAAGTGATATTCCACTTCATTATCACTAATTCATTAATACGGATCGGAATCGACCCTTCAGCTCTAATTGTCATAGGATTTCAACCGTTTAAGCTCGATTAGGGGCGAATCAAGTGATATTTCACTTTGTTATGGCTAATCCACTAATACGGGATCGACCTTTCGACTAGTTTACTTCACGTTTCACTAATTATCCGAGAATTTCAACCGATTAAACTCGATTAGGGGCGAATTAGGTGATATTCCACTTCGTTATCGCTAATCCACTAATACGGGATCGACCCTTCGACTAGTTTACTACATGTTTCACTAATTATCATAGGATTTCATCCGATTAAGCTCGATTACGGGCGAATCAAGTGATATTCCAAATCATAACAAGTAGAAATTGCATAATCTAAATAATCCTCCCCAAAATTATATTGTGCATAGAGAATCGGATGAAGTACTCCATCCGTCTCACAATTTCTGACATTATTTTCTTATTGGGGCCGTCTCACGATTTCTGACACTATTTTTTTATTGGGTCGTCTCACGATTTCTGACACCTTTCCCTTTTGGGAAATAATGAGGGAAATTAAGATACAATTAGTAAATATCTTATTACACTTAACATTCCCTAATTAAATTTTATCATCCACTCACCTCTCAACGCGTATCCCAATATAATTTAAATTCTAAACGTTTAAATTATCATAACTTGCTTGTTTGTTCTCTGATTTTTATGATTTTTTTATACCAAATTAAAGGTATTGATACGATCTTTCATTTAAGATAGACATAAATATGTTTTTATGCATATATGATGCTCTAGTTTTAAAACATGCCTAAATAGATAAACCACATTACATCCTTAAATACAATACACTTTACACACTAAACACTCACGTCTTAAATCACATGCCGAAATGAAAAGTGTCGAAAATTGTGAGGTGGGGGAGTATAAATCATTAATACTATACTATTAATCATATATTATATTGAGCTTGATCTAACCTGAACTGAATAATCAAAAACACAATAAAACTGACCATAAAATCGAGCGAGTTGGATCGATTGACATTTTTACTCTTCATATTAATGATATATTAGATTCATCTATTTTTAATACCACTAAAATTAAAATTAATCTCTATTTAAATTTAAAAAAAATTAGTATGGAATTTCAAACTTCAAAAGTTAATTTATATAAATATACGTTTGTATTTTTAAGCAAAAGTACACAACTACCGTTTACAATATAATGAAATATGGAGTATATATTTTTATACAAATTTTAAGTTCGACTTTACCATTTACAATTAATCTGTTTTATTAAAATAAAATGAACCTAGGTGTCTGTACTAACCAGAAACTAAATAGCGAATACCACTCCTTGCCATTTTACAATTATCTTTTTTACACGTGTCCATGGCAAATATGACCGTTGGCAAGGTCGAATTTTCCTGAGAGAGTGAAAAATTTGACTGAAAAAGTGAAAATTGAATTTATGTTCAGGGTCTTCAGACTAAACAAATTTAATTCAAACGGAATCCACACGCGAAACCCAAACGGTATTCTTCTTCTTCTTCCCTTCTCGAATCGCCGGCGGCCGGCGAGCACAGGCTGCTGCCGCCGCCGCTGCGTTTCTCTCCTTCACTCTCTAATTATAAACCCAAAAACTAATTTCCTAAACTTCAAAGTCCAAAAGTTTGCAGAATTCAGACCTCCCTCTCTCCCTCTTCCTCTTCGTCTCCGGCGATTCCGACGGGTACCACCCCTTCGTCGAGACACGGCCAACCCTATAAACATATTCCACGCTCATCCAAACTACTGCAGCGGCGGCGTCACCCCGGCAGCAACGGCGACGAAGGGTGGGCTATTCATAATATAATGTGACTCAATAGTATTACTATTTCTCTCTCCCAAACGCCAATTCGAACCCCCCTTCAACCTATTCCACGCTCATCCAAACTCCAGTAGCGGCGGCGTCACTCCGGCGGGAACGGCCGATTCGGCGAAGCACGGTGAAGGGGCAGAAGCTGTGCGATCAGGGTTGGGAGAGTTAAGGGCTGTCGAAATCCTGCTGCAATCCAAAAAATTCTGATTTTTTCCAGACCTACTAGTTTGAAGATCTCTTCGCGAAGAGGAATACACCCATGAACTTCGGTATGTTCGTTGCAAACTCTACATCTCAAACCACTCAAAACTGTTGTCCTTCCCATTTCTGTTCACTAGAAACAAAGTTACCTTTTCTATATGTATTTTCTAATCAAAGTTACTCAATTTTTTTTTTATTATATGTCCATTTCGGGTTATTTTCAATGATTTGTCAAATTTCCGTTTCCTTATCACCACGGCTTCTAAGATAAACTCTAAATTTGACGGCGAGATCTATGAATAGCGTCTGATAGTATGCTATAGAAGCAAGAGAATATGAGGAAATGACTTGAAGATATGAGAAAAGTCTTTTTATTTGCTTCTACTTCTTATTTTCAAGATTCTTGTTTCTAGCTCTTTATATATTGCTATTGTTTTTTTTTTCCTCTCTGTAGATTGATGTGCATGTTCAGAGGGAGATCATGAATCACAGGTCTCCGAAGCATCCCAATATTATCAGATTTAGAGGTAATTAATTAATAAGCTCCATTCTTCTTGTTTGAAAACAGTCAAGCACACACGCACACAGTAGTGTTTGACTGCAGTGTTTATTCAAGTTGATGCTGGAGTGAGTTCCTTAAAACAATTTGAATATTCAAGTTGTGTTAGTTGTTGCTGCACATTAATTTGAAACTAATAGTATGCAGTTGGCTTATTCTGAAAAGTTGATATTTATTTAAATCTTGTGATAACTTTTATTATGAAAGTGCTACTTGTATGCTGGTATCTTGATGAACCCTGAGAGTTTTATAGTGTTCTTGCTTTGTTTTCACTATGTTGTGAATTAGAGCAATGAGTTGGCGTAATCTCGATGCTTGAAATTGATCTTGCTGTATGCAGCATCAGAATATGCAGCAGGCGGAGAACTCTACATCTATTAGCCATTTCATATGATTGCAATTTCCGATCATTGTAGAGATCAAAAGCAACATCACTAAGGAGGAGATCTACTTGATCAAAGAAAGTATGCTACTAGAAAATGGTGTTACAGCCCAAGCATGGCTCCGCCTCGCCCCTGCATGAAGCAGATAAGTGGACAGCAGGAGTCATTGATTATATATTGTTCAGTGGTGTACCCCTTTGGAGTTTATTTCATATACATATTGACCAGTTTTGTCTCTAGGTGCATTAAATTGATGATTTCTAGTTGTTTTTCAGGAACTCAACAGGGCATTTTTTATGCGATTTTGAGGGGTCACATTGATTTTTAGAAGCTACAACACCTACCACCTCCAAAAGCCAGAAAAAAGTAGTCCGGGCTATCATATTTAAAATTTATTCAGGGCAGTTTTCTTTGTCTCTTACTTTGGTTAATTTTTGATTGTGGTCTAAATTTTTATTTTATATTCTATGTGCTAGTTTCTCTCTTTACACAATGGAGGGCATTTTGTTGCCTAAGTGGGGGTATGTTTAGGTTTACTCAATTTAGTTTGATTTTTCTATTATGCTTAATAGAAAAAAAAGTCTTGTTTTTGTTGAGCATTGGCAATTGTGCAATAAACAAGTTGAATAGGAGAGATTAGGATTGAATGTTGGTTTGCTTGGTTGAGTTCATCCATGAAAATTTATATGTTATTTGCCTAGATGATTTCTTGAATGAGTAAAAGAATGCAAAGTTGATCAAAATTGAAAACTTACTTAAACGGTGAGATTTGAGCCTTGAGCAAATATATATGCTCCTTGTTTCTTTGTTGAGAGATATCTCGTAGTCTTGACTGCTCGATATTTGGTTTGCCCCGTTGCCATAATTGAAACTACTTTTTGTTAGTTTTGCACAAAAGTGATTTAGGCATTTTTTTAATCTCCTCTTGACCTGATATATTTCCTAGCCTGTCAATATTCCCTTAGTTTCCCCATTTGAGCCTTTATATCCTATTTTCTTCTTGATGACAGCCACTTAAATGAAACCGTTTTAGCCTTTTTAGCCAATCTTTGTCCTACTGAAAATGTGCAAGTTTTTAGGGCCGTTTGAGATAAGAAGATCATAGTCCGTGAGAATGATTTCCTTGAGCGTGCCGAGGGTAGAATTATGAGGAAATTTTCATGACATGCTTTTGGAGGAAGAAGAAGAAAGGGAAAGAATATGTGGTATGATGAGCTTTGGAAAAAAAAGAAAAGAAAAGAGAGAGAGCTGATCGGAGAAGAAGAGACTGATCAGAAAGTTGAAGAGTGATGGGAAAGAAAAGAAAAAAAGAAGAAGAAAAGACTGATCAGAAGAGGAGTAGAGAGAAGAAAATGGAAGTGAAGAAAGGAAAAAGGGGTGTTTGCTGGGAACTAAAAAATGGTGGAGGGGTTACTGTCCAATCTTTGTCCCATTGAAAATGTGCAAGTTTTTAGGGCAATTTGAGATAAGATCATAGTTTGTGGGAATGATTTCCTTGAGCGTGCTGAGGGTAGAATTAAGAGGAAATTTTCATGAAAAGCTTTTGGAAGAAGAAGAAGAAAGGGAAAGAATATGAGGAATGATCACCTATGGAAAAAAAAAATAGAAAAGAGAGTTGATCAGAGAAGAATAAGCAAGGAAAGAAAATGAGAAAGTTGAAGAGTGATGAAAAAAACACAGAAAAAGGAAGGAAAAAAAAGGAAAAAGAAAAGGAAAAAAAAAAGAAAAAAGAAAAAAATGAAAAAAAGAAGAAAAGAGTCTGATCACAAGAGGATTAGAGAAAAAAAGGAGGAGAGGTGAAGAAAGGATAAAGGGAAGTTTGTTGGGAATTAATAAAATGGGGTAGGGGTTATTGGCCAATATTTGTACCTCTGAAAATGATTTGAGATAAGATCATAGTCTGTGGGAATGATTTCCTTGAGCGTGATGAGGGTTTAAGAGGAAATTTTCAAGAAAAGACTTTGGAAGAAGAAGAAAAAAAAGAAAAGAATATGAGGATTGAGGAATGATCAGCTCTAGAAAAAATATGGAAAAGAGAGCTGATCAGAGAAGAAGAAGCAAGGAAAGAAAATGGGAAAGTTGAAGAGTGATGGGAAAGAAAAGAAGAGACTGATCAGAAGAGGATTAGAGAAAAAAAAAAGCGAGGTGAAGAAAGGAATAAGGATGTTTGTTGGGAATTAAAAAATGGCGGACGGGTTATTGTAAGTTGTTTTGGGATTTTGTATTGATGGCTTATGCTTTAATAACTTGCATATTTTCAGTTTATGAACCTATTCTTATCCTTCTTATTTTATCCTACCTATCACCCTAGCCCCATTACAACCCTATCAAAAGACCTATTGATTTGTGCATAAATTAAATTCCTTGTGGTGGAAATATTGACATATGGGCAAACTATGATGGAAAGTTTTTCAAGCTATGATTGAGAGTTTCAAATCTGTCCCCATATCTTTTTGAGAGATGTGGAGTGAACTTGGTGAGGTTTGGATTGACTTTGTATTATATTTTGACTTGAATGATGGGCATTTACATATTGTTTTGATTGGAAGAAGGGTTAGTGGTTTGATGGTTGTATCCTAGTCTTAACTATGATTCTTGTTTGTTGAAAAATTGCCAAGCTCATGTTGTGTTTTGTGTATGAATCAGTTTTTTTTTCTTCGTTTATAGTTTTTAATTTCAGTTTATGCTTGAGGGCGAGCTTTGTTTAAGTGTGGGGAGTTTGATTGGGCATTCAACTTGTGCTGCAGCTGTAGTTTGTTTTGTGTATGAATCATTTTTTTTTTCTTCGTTTATAGTTTTTAATTTCAGTTTATGCTCGAGGGCGAGCTTTGTTTAAGTGTGGGGGAGTTTGATTGGGCGTTCAACTTGTGCTGCAGCTGTAGTTTGATTGGTTATGTTAATGGAATCTGCCATGAAACTGTTCTTTGAATTGAAAACGCAATATTTTTTTATCACATGAACATTGGCTTCTCAATCATTTAATTGTGTGATTTGCTAAATGAAGTCTGAAAATCTTTGTTGTCATGTTTCCTATTGGTTGTTGATATGATGAATATACTATGAGTTTGGCTTATTTTCATTCTTCTGTAAAAATGGCAGGAAGACTTGGTGATGTCAATGAACTTTACAATTCCTTACCTCTAGACAAGGTGGATGAAGATTTGGTTACTATTGGTCCTCCGGCTCTTGTTAAGGTAAATGGCTTCAGTTTCCAACAAAAATTGATGACTTAAACAGATGCCGTTGAGAAAGCAAACCAGAACATTTTAGTTGTTTCCCAATTTGAATTTGATATTCTTATATATGAATTGTAACTAGAAGGTGATGGCATTCTTTTTCATCTATGATGACTTTGATAGATTGGAGCAGAAATCCATAACATCTTTTATTTGTTATTGGCAGGGAGTCACTGCTTCCAGTGCAGTTATAACTATAAAACCTTCTCTGCATGCAACACGTATGAACTTTGGTATGTTCGTTGCAAACTCTGCATCTTACACCACTCAAAACTCTTGTCCTTCCCATTTCTGTTCACTAGAAACAAAGGTCCTTCCCATTTCTGTTCACTAGAAACAAAGTTATCTCTTCTATATTATGTTATATTTTCTTAGCACTGCTTACTCAAGAAGCTAATTGCTTTGGAACACTAATCAGAAAGTTTGCCCATTTACTGATAACACTTGTGGCACTTTACTGATATATTTTCACATTTTGTCTGTTAAAAAGTTTCCTTATGAGGATGGTGCAAATGTTTCAGATTCGATCTTACTTTTTATTTTATATTATTATATCAGTCAAATCTGAGCTATAGCTATATTTTGTCCTTGTAATTCTCCTTCAGTCCAAAGGAAAAACAAACTTTTGGTTTCAGAAGGCGCTAAAATAGCTGCAAGTTTGATTCTGATTCCATGTATCCGATGATTTTACCAAGTAATCTTTGGATTTAGAATATGCCTTGATTTTGACCTAAACTTTTAGGTTGGTTATTCATTTCACTGTACAAAGAGAATCCCTTTCCTAAACTGTATTATCTTATTCTTTCTTCATTTATTCTCTTTTAATTTTTATTTCAGTGAGTAGAGGAGTCTTTTGATATTGCAGAAACTTCATTCTGCTTAAAACTTAAAAAGTGCTCGGCATGGTGTTGAGAATGTTGTGAGATGCCTGAATTTTAATCTATATATGTCTTGATCTCTTTTTATTTTTTCTTATTTGTGATTATGTAGTTGAAATAACTGCTGTGGTATAACTTTTTTTTTTTTGAAAGGACTGCTGTGATATAACTTGATTATACACTTTCCAGGCGACAACCTCAACTACCATCCAACATGTTTTTCACCCACGACCCGGCTGATGAGACAGTTTTTCAGGATGATGCAGTGGCAATAACCCCACCTCCTAAAGGTAGTGGCCTCAGTTCTGCACCACAAGCACCGCCGGCAGGTCTTGCAACTCATGGCATTGCAAGTAAGTTAACTGAACTCTGAATAATTAGTTAATAAGATGATTACTAATTTGTTACCTGAGTTCTTATTCGTGCTTGGCGATAATTAGGTGTCACCAGTGTGTCATCTCCTGTAGCTGTGCCAAGTGCTACAAAAGCAGAGGAGATTATGAATTTTCCTGGTCTTAAATCATCACCAGCTCTTGCTGAGACCGCTGTCAGGGCTATTAGTAGAGGTGGGTTGCCTAGTCAGCCAACCTCTAACATCCTTCCTAGTTCGAGCATCACAATTTCTAGCAATGGACCCTTGGTATCATTCCCTTGTCACCTGAAATGAGGGAAAGAAATATCTTGGGATCTGATTATCTACCTGGGAGTAGTGGTATGGCGCAGGCTCTTGTATCCCCTCTTAAGTAATTGAACAGTTTTGCGACAACCTTCCAAGTCAAGCAATGGGCTTGGATCATCTGAAACTGGGAATACTAATGATTCTGCAGCCGTGGGCAGCAGAACTTTCAATTCTCCTGTTGTTCCTGGTATGCAATGGCGGCCTGAAATCTTTTTTCAAAATCAGACCGAGTTGGTAGGTATGTCGCATAGTTCTGTTTCCGTGTTTGTGGTGCATACTGACTCTTTTCAGCTCTTTCATGCACATTAAACTATTAAATAAAAAATGAGATTTTTATCCTATCCTCTCTCTGCAAAAAAATTGGTTCTTTGTTCATAGTTCCTATAACAGCATCCGCAGCGGGTGGGCGGAAGCGGGGCGCAAGCCATTTTTCAGTGGGCGCCCATCACTTTGCTGCTGCCGCCTGCTGCTAGTTGGGAGCAAATGGCGCAATTCCGCCTATTTCTTGCGCCCAGGCGCTGCTGATGTGGCGCGTCTGGGTTGGTCCAATTTTTTTTTCCCCTTTTTTCTCTTATAAATACTACATCTTATCATATTATTCATCCCAATTTCTTCATTTTCATCTCATTTCCTACGCTTTTTCTTCCAAATTTTCTTAGTGTAAAAAAAAAAAGAAAAAGGAAAAGACATTGTGCCTACGAGAACTTCGTAGGCGCCAATGCCAACAAATTTAGGTGCCCGGCACTTTCATCAATTTTGCGTGGTGCCCACCACCATTGTGGATGCTCTAAGTTAGTGAGGGATAGCTGACGAGTGTCCATAAAACTATAAAAGTAAGAAGATGTTGGGAACCCTTTGAAACTGAGTTTTAATAATGCTATTAGAAACCACACTTAGATATAGGTTTAAGTGGAACAGGCTGGTCTCCGTGTTTGGATCAGTCAAGCTTTACTCGGACAGGTTGCTCATGTAAAGGTCAAGGTTGGAAGTGCAACCTGATACCTAAACCACCCAATCTGTCATACTGTTCCATTAAGTAAATTGTCTATGTAACCTGCTCTTACCATGTCAGAAGATCTCACACGAAGGTTACAAAGGGACTGAAGACAGTTCGAGGTATAAGATGGTCGACCTGTGAAGACCAACCTGAGCTGTGGTTGAGAAACCTGTTATCACCCAACGACAAGAATTGTATCAGTGTACGGTACTGCAAATCCTGACACACTTCCAACGGCTCTATTTCAAATGCTTCTCTATAAATACCTCAACTCATTCCAGATTGAAGTACGAGAAACTCAATATACAAGCCGAAACGCTGTAAAAATCTCAAGTTGAAATTCATTCAATCAACACTCGAAATTACTAGAGTTTTTCCAAGTGTTGATCTTTGTAGATTTCTGATCTCTCTGGAAACTGTCTTGTTAGAACACATCACACACACACTCACTACCATCACAGTTGATATTTAGTGTAGTTGATTGAGTTGTGTATTCCTAACGACGATAGCTATTCACAGCTTTCTAGTTTGGATATTAACGCTAGTTGTTTAGCGTTGGTAAGATTGTATGAAAGATTGTATGTAAAGTAAGAAGAGACACTAGATTCTGTAATACCCCAACTTTTTAATAAATAGAAAATACGTAAAAATTTGAAACTTTGTGTAACTTTGTTTCGATCGTTAATGAATAAAAGGGTTATTGTTGTTCTACTTATATGAAATTGCATTTCACTTTGCAATTTAGAAAATAGATATAAATTTACCTCGTAATTTTTATTGCGAAATAACGAACTAAAATATTATATACCTGTATAATATTTCTAAATGTATTAATCAGAGAATACTTAATTAAATTCCAAATTCGATTAATGTTGGGCCAAGAACGATATTATCGAATAAAATATAAAATTGGGTCAAGCCCATTACAATGTATCACAAGCTAACCTATAGCCCAAAAACCATGACCAAGTTAAATTACAAAAGAAAATACAATAATAAATAACAATACATCACTCACCACCAAAGCCATATCCCCACCAAATCTATTATCCAAACTACTGTACTATGAATCATCTGCCGCCTACATAAAGAGATAGAAGATTTCAGCAAATCTAATAAGTACACCAATCCCTACATGATACCTACAATCCTGGAACTTCATCATGATGTACAGTAGTAGGCATGGCTTCTTCACCACATTTTCAACACATCACATCCGATTTACCATCCTTATATCACCTTTCTTCACTTCATTCTCTGCACCAATCAAACACCAAACTCTCTAAAGAAACAATGCAGAAAATTTAAGAAAAAGGAGCAGAAGAGAAGAAGGAGAAGAAGAATAAGGAGTTGCAGCCTTACATCCTCTCAAACCTACAATCATCGCCACCATTCCAAGTTTATTAAGAGTAAGCATTTTCCAGCCCCACTTCTTTTCATGCTTTAAAGAGGAACAATGAAACAAATCAAAACTACAAGCATGAAAACTGAAATTCTAGGCTAATGCACAATAACAAAAACTATATGCTATGCTCTTAGTATGAATGAAACAATTAACCTGGCTTCTAAAGCTTGAATAACAACCGAAACATGAAGTTAAAATCCTACCACTACTAGCATCAACTACTACTACGTGTATATATATAAATGTTCATTCGTATGCTTTTCAAAAAGGGGGCTGAAAACGGGAAGACAAGGAACACCAAATCCAAACTCACGTTCCCAGTATAACAACTACTTAAGCACTTAAGTTTATTACCAAATGAAACTCATAACAAGAATCTAGAATAGTGAACACTTATGGATTCATTAACCAAAAGAAATCAGTAAAGAAAAGGACGAGGGTGAGAAGTGAAAGGGAAGGTGAGAAACTTAACTCTTGGGAGAGCTGGACTCGTCCCCCATTGCTGCGAGTGCGGCCGGAATTCTAGCGACGATGAAGAAGACTCGACGATGGCGAAACGCAGCGGCGGCGTGATGCCTGTTGATGAAGAAGAAGGCTGTTGCAGCGGCGGTGGCGACGTGGCGAGCGGCGCTGCAGCAGTCATGACGGCGGCGGCGATGGGGAAATGGTGCGTTGCTGCAGACAGCGGCGCTGCAGCCGCAGACGAGGCGCTGCAGCAGGGGCGGCGGTGTGAAGTGGCAGCGTTTGTTGAGGCAGCGGCAGAGGCGGACCAAGAAAGAGGAGGAGCAGTGGCGCTGCAGCTGCGGTTGACGGCGGGGCTGTGGCGGGCTAGCGCGAGGTGTTGCAGAAAGACGGTAGCAGCAACCATGAATTGCCGGAGGGACGAACGGTGAAGGGAGAGGTCGATTGTGAGTTAGGGTTCGAAGTTTGGGGAATCACGAGCGAAGAAGACGATGCTAACAGCGGCGATGGATTTTGCCGGCAATTGAAGGGAGAAGAGAGCCGGCGATTTTCCTAGAGAAGAAATCGACGAAGAAGAAGAGAAGAAGGCGGGAGAGAGGTGAGCGAGAGAGAGAGAGAACGTCTAGTGTGTGTGTGTCTGCGGGCAAATAGGATCGTACCAGGGGGGATACATGCCTCCGATGCGTAGGATTATAACACGTGGCAAGTGGATTTTGCCTGCAATGTCTAATTTTGTCCATTCATTATTAAGCATTTTTTAAGTTGTTTTTTTATTTTTATTTTAACTGACTTAACTGAGGTAAGGTTGGTTAGGTTAGCGAATCAAAACAAAACGAATTTAAAGCAAGTTATTTCCCCCAAATCACAGTAGCATCGCGTCGCAGAATTCTTCGGCCATTATAGATTTCCAACTTCAGCTAAAATCGAACTCGCGTCGCCCCTTCAACCGCCGGGCTCTTGCTCCCATTCTACTTCACCGGCGTTTCTTGTAA
>CM038119.1:3757645-3949143 GCA_001642375.2 Mentha longifolia
GGATTCTGCACCTCAGATTTGGGGACAAATTAATGGGTTTGTTTTCTTTTATTTAAATGTTAACCTGACCTCAGTTAGTTCAATAATAAAAATAAATAGATTTAATAATTCAGATAGCAAAAAGAAAAAAAAAAAATAATAAGTGAATTGCAGAATGACTAAAATAGACATTGCAGGCAGAACTCAACTTTATTACGTGGACGGCTTTGATGGGGGAGGCACATCCAAGGGGAGGCACGATCCAATTAGCCGTGTCTGCGTATGTGTTGCAGAAGGGGAAAATGGGTTTGAACTGAGAATGGGCTGGGTTTTAATTCATATGGGCCATAGTATAATGTTGAAAACGGGCTTCTACAGGCGGGCCAAGACTTGCATCTGATGGGTTTATGGATTTGGGCTTCATACAGACTGGGCTCAATTAATTTCTTGTAATTAAAATGGATTAAGACTTATTAAAATGTAAGATTTAATTAATTAAGGTTTAACCTATTTACTAAGCTTTAATTAGTCCAAAAATATATTCTGGAATTTATCCTAATTTCGGATTAAATAATTTAACGAATATTTAAACTCAATTAATTATTTAATTGAACTCTCTTAATAATAAGGAAATGATTATTCTTTTAATAATAAAAAAAAAATTTAAAGGATTCAATCAAATCTGTTATCCCTAACAGATTTATAATCAAGAAAAATAGAAAGGCGAATATATTTTCCTTAGATTTATTTTAAGAATTTTAGAATTCTTATTATATCGTTATGAATAGGCGCGGTTCGACGATGACATTAATTTAGACGTTGCCTATCAAGACCGGCCATTCTTCTACGCTACAAGAGGTGGGCTTATTTTTCCAAAGTATATGAGTTATGTATGCTCAAGGTTTTAATGATGAAAAACTGGTTATCCATGAAAATATTTAATGTGCGCTCTACATGTTTAATGCTCTGAAAGTAATCGATCGAGATTCATCGCTTAGCCTTATAAACTAGCCTTGAATCGTGTACACTCCCCTGGTAGTTATGTGATTGGTTGATCTCTCTCACATACTATTTCAATGGAATTCCTGAGTTTCGATTCGGAATTCACCAGCTCAAATAGACTCTCCGGTTTCGACCTGAAGTCTGGATATATGGATCCGTCGGTGGCTAGAGGTAAGAGTAACTGTAGAGTGCGACATGAAGCAGCTGCAAGTAAAATTGATTTAGCATGCTTAGTTGATCTTTGTTTTCCAAAACCTCTAATGTATGTCTATGATATGGATAAACTGCTATGTTTCCAAGCTTTTGATAAAATGCGCAGCCCACTGAGTACATTAGTACTCAGCCCAAAATATTTAAAATGTTTTCAGGTTGATGCTGTGGTGGCGACGGTGCAGAGTTGAGGCTAGGAAATCTCTTTTGATTAAGCTTCCGCAAAATGTATTCTCGTTTTGAAACTTGAATTACTGCACTCTGAACTTGTTATTATCTAATCTCGAGATCTTGAACTCGACTATATCTATTGAATGATGGACTTATGTTGATTTGTTGAGCCATCGAACCCTATGCGATCCTAGTATAATGATATGTTGTTATGTTGGGTATATTATCGTTGTATTTATTCTGGCTTATTCCCATTGCAAAAGAGATACTGCCTAAATTTTCGGGAAGTATCAATCGATAATTGAAATGAATTGAATCCCCTTTCTATCCCCTCTTCTTTATTCCAACCCCTAGTCACACCCTTGGTGCGTGTGCCTTCCCTCAGGAATTGGGGCGTGACAGATTCAGTCTAAAGAAAGACTTGAATTTGGACTGGACCTCCACCAGTGTTAAAAGGAGCGAATATCTCAAGTTAAGGGATTACAAATTCGACGGGATCTGGCGTGGACGTAGGAGCTGTTTACTCCGAACCACGATAAAAACTCCTCGTGTTTCTCTTTCTTGCTATTTACTTTTACATATTTATTCACACAATTTGCATGCTCACAACCTGCACTACTGTAACCTGTCTTGCATGAGCAGTTATCTGAACTGAAATCTTTTGAAAACTGTGTTGAAAACTGTTAGCCAACCTTTCCACCAAACTTCCGCACGCAGGTTAGTTTTGCAAGCTCAACAGTTTACTGATTGAGCTGGAAAAACTAAACTGCTCTGATAAACTGAAGTGACGACTCAGTAAGATCAAATTGTTTTGAAAATTCAAAACTGTTGGCTAATTGGTGTATTCCCCCCCCCATACACCAATGACTACTTATCGGGGCCTACAAGTGGTATCAGAGCGGTGGTTCTTTTGACCACTGCTTCTGCATACTAGAAGCTTTTTGTATTTTCGTGTCAAATTGAACTAGATCTCTAAAATTGTGTTTATGCATACATACATAAACTGTCACTATGGAAGCTTCACTTCTCTGCGTCTGCGAAGATTTCTCTGTGCAGTGATATGAAGACTGGAGCTTTCGAATAAAGATGTGCCTCCAAGCTCATCATGTGCTGATGTGGGATGTCATCGAGAATGGCCCAACACCAATCTATGAACCCTACGATACTGATGTTTCTGGAGAAAAAGTTTCCGAAGCAACATATGTGCCAAAGATCAAAGATCCCAGAAAATACACAACCAAAGAAAGAAAGAAAGCTGGACTTGACAGCTTCGCAAAAGGGCTGATCTCTAGCACAGTTAAGGGAGTCCACCTGGCCAAGATAAGGAATCTTGGAACTGCAAAGGAAATGTGGAACACCTTAAAAGCCATAAGCCTTGGATCAACAGAAATGCTGGAAAATAAGCTGGCAGTGGCATGCAGTAAATTTGAAGAATTCAAAATGCAGCCAATGGAGACCATTGACCAGCTTAAGAACAGATTCACAATGATCACTTTGGAGATCACAGCTCTCAAGAAAGATAAATACACACAGCGCGAACTCAACCTCAAAGTTATCCAATCTCTCCCAGCAAGCTGGCATGTGTACAGTGCCATGCACCATGGCAGGTCGCATATCAGCAACCTATCAACCGAGCAACTGTTTGATCTACTCATCGGGAATGAGTTTGAAATGATCAGACTTCACGGGCCAGAACAAGCGTCCTCAAGCAAGAAGGCCGAGCCCGAAAAGAAGGAAAAGGATGCTGCATTCAAAGCTGCATCAATTATAGAAGAAAAAGCAATCCCAAAGGATTTATGCTCCAAAATAGAGAAACTGTTGAAAGATTATGCACTCATGACTAAGAGAAATGAGAAGCTTGAAAAACGTTTCAACAAATTCCGTAAATATCACAAGGATTTCAAGAGAAATCAAACCACCTCTTCTTCCAACAAGAAAGGTGAAGGTATATCAAAACCCTCTAAATTCAATTCTTCTAACACTCCCGTGGGTGGTTGTTTTGAATGTGGCAGACCAGATCACTATAAGTCAGACTGCCCAGACTTATCAAGGCTGAACGCGAAGAGCTCCGTGCAAAAAGAGATCAAAAGCTTAAGGAGCAGCGCAACGCCATGATCGCAGCTGAGGAAGAGGCCAAAGCAATTGCCATATTATCAGACTCAACCTCCTCCGATGAAGATGATGATGAATTGGATGATGAGGAATGTCGCTTAGCTGACGAGGAACTTGAATATGAGGAATGCTACATGGGAAAAGATCTCGATCTTGCTCAATACAAGGTTGATACTGAAACCTCACTTTCATATTCAACTAACTCCGAACATGCAGGTATTGAAATACCTGAAATGCCAACGTATGAAGAGTTTCAACAACAGCTTGATGACTACAAGAAGCTCTCGGAAATGTTTAAACAAGTAGTCAAAGAAGGATCCAAGCTGGAGGATGAAAATATGAAACTCAAAGCTGCCATGAATGAAGACTTCACTCTCTATGATGAAGCAAAAGAAAAGGAGATAGAGACCCTAAAAGTCCAAATGGGTCAATCAGCTTTAAGGGAAGAAAACCTTAAAGAAATGCTCACTGAAAAGGACAGTGAGATCAACAACTTGAATGACAAACTGGTAGATCTCTCAAAGGAACATGAGAAGCTATTGCAGAAAGAGCTCAAGCTTCAACAAGTGCTGATGAAAATGAACAAAAATGGTGAAAAGCTTGAAGCCCTGCAAGCTGCCTAGAGACCTGCTCAGATAAAGTTTGGCATTGGATTCCATGGTCAAACCAGCGGAGCCAAAGAAAAGGAGAAGGTCTTGTTCGAGAAAGAAAAAGGATTGGCTGAAGGCAAAGCTCATCACACTCTACCGGACAAGTAGCTCAAACTGAAGAATCCAGCTCGACAACCTCAAACAATCTTGGTGAAAGAGCAATGAAAGCCTGCTATCAAGAAACAGCAGCTAAAGCCGTCAGTTGAACAGAAAAAGGTTGAGCTTCCTAGGAAACTGTATGGTCAACCTGCTTATCAAAAGGGAAGCCAACCTGCTCCAAGAAAAGTGCAAACTGCTAGCAGAAGAAAAACAGTCTCTCATCCAAGAACCATTCAAACTGCTCAATCACAACGAAACAATCATCATGAGCAGTGGCCAAATCAACAAACACCTGACAATGAAGGTTATTGGTACAACCATCATTGGTACCAATATCCTGAGCTGTCAGGTAGGCATTATCAATTTCCACATGGAAGTGGATTTGGAAATGATAATTATCAACCTGCTCATTACCAACAACAGTCTGCATACTCTCATGAAACCTTCTACTCAACCAATAAGCAACGGACCAAGCCACGAGTCAACAGAAGGAGTTCCCAAAAGAAGAAGCTTGGAAACCAAGCTGCTAAAACTCAACCTGCTAACAAAGCACCCAAATTCATATGGGTTGCTAAAACTGTCTAATTGCAGGATGGGAAAACTCAAAGGAGAAAGCGAGCAGCTCGCGGCGCGGTCTGGATCATTGACAGTGGATGCACAAAACACATGACCTGCGACAAAAGCATGCTTACAAACTTCATTGAATGTGACGGACCTCTAGTCACTTTTGGAGGAGACTCTAAAGGGAAAACAAGAGGTTACGGTAATCTAGTTGTTGGTAAAACAACAATATCTAACGTCACATATGTTGAAGGTTTAAATCATAATCTCTTTTCAGTAAGCCAGTTCTGCTCTACTGGAAAAAAATAGAATTTTCTGCTAACAAATGTGCTATAAAGAACAAGGAAGGAGAATAAATTCTTTTTACCGTATTTTGCAGGATAACTTGTACATAGTACAATGGTCAGATGAGAAAGAAACCTGTCTGGTCACCAAATCTGCACCTGAAGTTAGCTGGTTATGGCATAAGAGACTATGTCACTTAAACTTCAAAGCCATCAACAAGCTTGCTCGCAAGAAGCTCGCAGATGACCTTCCAGATCAAGTCTACTACAAAGATCATGTTTGTGAAGCCTGTCAAGCTGGAAAGCAGACCAAATCGTCATTTCCAAGCATTGCAGCTAACAACACAAGTAGAATCTTGGAATTACTCCACCTGGATTTATTTGGTCCAGTAACTCCTAGAAGCATTAATGGTAAAAAGTATACTCTCGTTATTGTTGATGATTACTCACGATATACTTGGGTTATTTTCTTACATAAAAAGAAGGAGACACTAGTAGAGCTACCTGCGCTACTCACCAGACTGTCAAATATGAAAAACAAAAGTGTGATCTCAATTAGATCCGATCGTGGAACAGAATTTCTTAATCATATGATTGAGTCCTACTGTACTAGAAATGAAATTACACATCAAACTTCAGCAGCTCGCACACCTCAACAGAATGGTGTTGTTGAACGACGCAACAGGTCTCTAAAGGAAGCAGCTCGCACAATGCTGAATGAAACCAATCTTCCAAGAAGTTCTGGGCGGAAGCAATCAACACAGCTTGCTACACTCAGAACAGATCAGTCATTCATAAACGACATGGAAAAACTCCATATGAGTTGTGGAAAGATAAGAAACCACGACTCAAATATCTTAAATCTTTTGGTTGTGTGTGTTACATTCATAATAATGGGAAATCACAGTTAAAAACATTTGATAGCAAAGCAGATCCAGGAATATTTGTAGGATATTCAGAGATCAGCAAAGCCTTCAAAGTTTTTAACAAGAAGACTCAGATTGTGGAAGTAACACCACATGTTATTTTTGATGAATCTATCTGTGAGTACAGGGAGACTCAACCTGAAGAAAGTACAGGTGCGAATCAAGATCAAGCAGGCTCCAACACGCAGTTTTGAGATGAAATACTTATATGGAGTCCAACCGACTTGGAAGACGAAGAAAGTCAGCCTGTACAAGATTCCAATCCACACAATCCACCCATTCAACAAGGGGGAACAAACCAAGGGGGAACCGAAGCTCCTCCAACCAGCTCCTCTTTAACTAATCCAGAAACTCCAAAAGAACCTGCAGTCAATGCAGAACTGTCAGTGGATCAGCTTGCTGAACAATTTGAACAGCTTGACCCCTTCACTCCTCAACCTCTACCTGAGTTTGAAGATCCCTCACCAGACCCTGAACCTATTCTTACAGAAGAAGAAATCTCTCGTCGAAGGAGATGGGTCGATGCTCATCCTGAAGATCTCATTGTCGGGAACCCAAATGCGGGTGTGAAGACAAGAAGACAGATAGGTGAAAGCTGTCTATTAAGCTGTTATCTTTCCTACTCAGAACCCAAAACCGTTGAAGAAGCTCTTAACGACCATGACTGGGTTACAGCCATGCAAGAGGAACTCAATGAGTTTAAAAGAAATGAAGTATGGTCACTAGTTGATCGTCCTACACATCAATGAGTGATTGATGTAAAATGGGTGTTTAGGAATAAGAAAGATGAAAATGCTGAAGTAATCAGAAACAAGGCAAGATTAGTTGCCAAAGGTTACTGTCAACAAGAAGGAATAGATTATGATGAGACCTACGCACCAGTGGCAAGACTAGAAACAATTAGGCTGTTTCTAGCATATACAGCTCATCAGAGGTTCAAAGTCTACCAAATGGACGTGAAGAGTGCTTTCCTTAATAGAATCCTTGGAGAAGAAGTTTACGTTGAACAACCACCAGGTTTCGAGGAAGTAGGTCCAGAGAAAGTTTACAAACTGCACAAAGCAGTATATGGTTTGAAACAAGCTCCCAGAGCTTGGTATGAAACATTGTCTACATTCCTACCGCATTCTGGCTTTAAAAGAGGATCGGTCGACAGAACTTTATTTACTTTTAAGTACAAGGATGATATTCTTCTTGTGCAAATTTATGTTGATGACATTATCTTTGGATCTAGGTCAAAGTTTCTATGTGACAGGTTTGGAGAACTCATGAAGTATGAGTACAAAATGTCCATGATGGGGGAGATGAACTTCTTCCTCGATCTGCAGGTCAAGCAATCTGCGGATGGTATCTTCATTTGTCAATTCAAATATGCTAACGAGCTTGCAACCAAATTCGGTGTCCAAGATAGCAGACCACTGAAGATTCCAATGATTGCAAATGGAAAGATGGATCCAGATTCTGAAGGGAAACCTGCCAGCATAACTTTGTACAGGGGAATTATTGGTTCTTTACTTTATCTTACTGCAAGTCGACCTGATATTTCTTTTGCAGTTGGAATATGTGCTCGATATCAAGCTAATCCAAAGGAATCTCATCTAGAAGCAGCCAAGAAAATTCTTAGATATGTCAAGGGAACTACAAACTTCGGTTTATGGTAACCTTGTGATGATAATTTTGAACTAACTGGCTATGCAGATGCAGATTATGGAGGATGCAAACTGGATAGAAAGTCTACATCAGGAACTTGTCAATTTCTTGGAAGCAAGTTGATTTCCTGGTTTTCAAAGAAGCAAACTTCAGTTGCTACTTCTACAACAGAAGCTGAGTATATGGCGACAGGAAGCTGTTGTGCACAGATTCTTTGGTTGAAACAACAACTCAAAGACTATGGAGTCACAGTTCGACGAGTTCCTATCTTTTGTGACAGCACAAGCGCTATAGCACTCACTGTAAATCCTGTCTACCACACCAGAAGCAAGCATATTGATATAAGGCATCACTTCATAAGAGATCATGTGGAAAAATAAGATATAACAGTTGAGAAAATCCATACTGACATCCAAAGAGCTGACATTCTAACGAAACCTCTCATGGAAGAGAGATTCAATATGCTGTGTGGAAAGTTTGGAATGCTCAGAATGGATACACAACCTAAGTCAGAAAGTAAAAGCAATTCGCTAGTACAGGTCAGCCAAGAGCAGACTGACTTGGAAACTGCATGCTAACAAAAGCAGTTCGCTAGAGCAGGTCAGCCAAGAGAAGATTGACTTAGAAACTGCAGCTCAAAAGAAGCAGTTCGGTGACACGCAGCTTGAGGCCACAAACTGCGTTGAAAGTCAAAAATTACCGGCCAACCTTTAAGGGGGAACTGGAGATGTCGTATCAATCTCCATTTAATTCTTAGCAGAATTTACTATTTCCACTCCTTATTTATCCTTCAAAAATCTTTTTCAAATCTTGTTACTGTTAAGTATTTGAAAAGTCTTTCACAAAAATCGAGGGATTTATGTCAATCTAAGAAGGAAAAAGAAGAGAGAAGAAGCGCGTGAAACTCACCTTCTCTGAATCACCTTTTTCACGCGCCTCCCTAGCCGTTGAGATTTATTAATAAAATCTTAACCGTTGGAGAAAACTCTATAAATAGGGAGAAATTCTTGAAATCCTTACGCGTTTCTTGAAATCCTCTGAAATCAAATTTCAAAATTTCTTTCGCTTCTCTTCAAAAATCACAAATTCGTAATCATTCCTTACTCTTTGCAAAAATGTCTACAGATTCACTAAGTGCTCAAGTAAAGAAAGCAACCCCTCTCATCTTCTTTGAGAAAGTTGCTGTGCTAGACAAATATGGATATAGAGGCTTGGATCCGATGATTGAAGCTATCACCCAATGTGATGGTTTCTTCAATATCATCACTCAACATCCACGAGTGACGCTACCGATGAATGTTGCTTATTTGCTATGCTCTTTGCAATCAACGGCCGAAGATCCCGCAACGGCGACTTTTCTAGTCAACGATGAAGAAGAACGACTTCATCTTCTTCCACTCATCCTTCAGACCTACAGATTGACGGATGCAAGGGCTATCACGACAATTGATGATGTGCCCATGGATGCTGCCAACGACGTGTATCAGCAAGCTCTGTTCAAGCCCAAGAAGGTTTACAATCAGAAAACCTTCAACCGCCACGACTTGAAGTCTGAGTACAGATTCCTCTTCGAGTTCGTCCACAACGTGTTCTTTTCGTATCTAGGCTCGAATGAAGCTGTCACTCTGTTGAAATTCAAACTGCTGACTACTGTGGTGAAGCAGTTAGATGTTAACTGGGCCAGGGTACTAGTCAACCTGTTCATCAAAGAGGCCGCAGAGCGACCTGCCAGGATCAAGGCCAACATGCAACTTCGTCATGGCACCAAGCTCTCCATCATACTGCAGAGAACACTTACAAATCGTATGTGGCCTGTCTGCACCGGATTTCCTGATGACAAGCTGGTTCCTCACACCTGCAACCAGTTGATCATGATACTTGGCATTCTGCCACACAAGATCAACAAAGCAAGAGGTGCAGCCAAATGTTTGCTCACTGAGATGCGCGATTCAAAGGAAGATGAAGATAAAAGTGAAGATGACAGTGAGAATGAAGAAGAAGACAGTGACTATGCTAAGAAAGTCAGAAAAGGGAAAAGGAAGATGACGGATCCGCCGTCTGCGCCCTCACAAAAGCGCACCACTCGATCTGCAGCAGCGACCTTCGTGGAGGCAGACCCCAAACCTGCTAGCCCAACGCAGACTGCCCCTCCACAGGTTGATGTGGAACCTGCTGGTGTCAAGTCCACTCCAGGCTCTCCGTCCAAAGCTCAGGACCAGGCCCCAGGCTCCGCAGCTCCAGACTCCGCAGCTCTTGGCTCCTCGACCGTAGCTCTTCCATCCAACAGCTCAAGTGCAGTTGACAAGATGTTATCCTTCTTTAACGCAGAATTCCTTAAAATGTCTCGTAAGGTTAACATATTGGAACTGGAAAACAAGATGTATGTTGATGAAAAGGTTGCAGCTTTACAAGCTGAGAATGCCAAGCTGTGGGAGTTCATCAAAGCTCACATTGGTGAAAAGGATGCACATGGGCAGTTCGTGATGGACAAAGGACAGTCCAGCTAGGTGGAAACTGCAAGATCAGAAACTGTGGATAAGTCACAGTTTGCATAGGGAAGTGTCATGGACGACCTGTATCAGTCTCCATGTTCTTGAAATTACGTTTTAAATATATCAATCATATACCTTAATATTTCTAATATTCAAACTTCAATAAAATATTTCTTGCTTCATTTGATAAATTTTATGCCTTATCAATTATTTTCATTTATTGAAACATGTGTTTTGTTATTTATTAAAATCATTGTTAAGGATATTCTGACACAGTACATAACATTCACACTTCACTTTCCATGTATGTCAAAAAGATGCATGCACAAGTGTCCAATCGCATTAAATGCGAGGCGACGATTGAGTGTAAGACTTGTGCGAGTAGGCATCATAGCCACCCCACGCGCTCCACACATCGCGGATTTCTAGGGTTTTAATCCCATCCGCTGAACGGTTGAGATGCCTTCATCTCAACCGCTCATTCTCTCTTTTATATGTGCTCAACTGTGCATCGTCTTCTTCATTTCAAATTTCCGACTACTTCCGCCATTTTTCTGCAACTCATATCTCTCAAAACTCTTGTGTTTTTCAGTTCTCAAACACTCTCTAGCAATGGCAGCCGAATCCTCCTCTCACAATATCCATCAATCAACCGGTACAAGCACGCAGCAAAATCTTCCAACAACTACCGAAGAAAAGATTCAATTTATTCAAGAGTACATTCTCACGGAGCCCTCTGCAAATTTCTCTACCTACGGCTACGCCGGTCTCAACGAGATGTACGCCTCCATCAAAGCTGCGGAAGGGTTTTACAAAATCATCACTCACGAGCCCCAATTTTGGCTTCCGCAACAAGTAGCCATGTTCATCCTCTCATATTTTTGCACGGAGGATGTAGACTCTGCCGCCTTCCATCTTCTGATGCCCAACCAGCCCGACGAGCCTATTCCCATTATGTCGCTCATCTCTCGGACCTACGGCATCGCAGATTCGGGAACTGTGGAAATCCTGTATCACAAGCCCATGGGTCTTATTTTGGATATTCCGGATGCAGATCTGGAATCTGTGTATCAGAAAGCTTTGATGTAGTCTGCAGAGAAATACGATGGAAAGAGGTTCTCGTGACCTCTGCTACAACCTGCATACAGAGTTCTCTTCGACTTTGTACACAAGGTCTTTCTTGGTTACTCTGGTAACCACGACGCAGTTACTCCAGCAAAATTCAGAGTGATGACTGCAATCGTACAGGGCCTGGACGTGAACTGGGTCAGATTTCTTCTTGAGCTTATAAATGAAGAGATCAAGCAGCTCTCGATCACGTTCGAAGGTGATGAGCTGACTGAATTTCGAGTCACCCGGAACCTGCGACTGGGCACCAAGATCTGCTCCCTAATTCAAGGTCTCCACCCCAACCTCCACTGGAGTGGAATGACGCCATTCAACAAGGAAAAGGTCCCCAAGGACCAGAAGCAACTTGAATTAATCATTGGGTCGACATGACCGTTTTTGCCAAGAATGACGACCTGGTCAAACCATTTCTGTATGAAATGGGTAGATCCAACCCAGCCTGGGTACCCCCAGAACAGCGAGACAACAGAAGAAAGAGACAACATGCCCCCAGCAAACAGCTTGACAGACCTCCCAAGTCTGTACGAATCAAATCTCCAACTCCCATCTCGCGCAGGTTGCATACGGAGTTTGCTGAGATTGAAGTGCAGCACCGTCCCGCTCGCCAAACCTTCGCTCTACACGATGAAGACATCACTGAACCAACAGATTCCACTACTCTTGTAGCTCCGAACGCACAGATTGCAATTCTTATTCCCTCTGTTCGTGATATCTTCCAGGCTACAGCTCTGGAGACAGTTCTCGAGGAAGCAACTCTCACTAAAGGTTTGAGGAAGAACCCTCTCATCAGCAATCCAGGTGAAACCTCACATCATCCCAGCTCTTCACCAGAACTCGACATCCATCTTATTTTCTCATCCGACGATGATGATGTCGAAGAAGATCCGGTGAAAACTGCAGCTGCCATGCTGGTCAACACCGTCGAGATAACTGCTGAGAAGACAATTTCCGAGTCTTTTTCCGGAATCGATCTCACACCTGAGACCAGGGCGATGGCGTATAGGCTGCGTACTTTGCTCGATGGGAAGGACAAATCTTACAGTGATTTGAAGTCGATTTTCCTAATTCATCCCATCGAACAGCTTGAAATTGAAGACCACACCCTGGGGAAGTATTTTGGCTATGCTTCCATTCCTGAAGCTCGCGAGTACTTCAAACAGTTCGTACTGTCAAGGATGAAGAGAGAGGCCAGGGCTCTCAATATTGATTTGAAACCTTTTTACACTCATGATCGCAGTTCCTATAATTTCAGGTTTCCGGAGGATGATGTCTTCAGTCCTATTCCCTCTCCCACCCGGAACAGTGAAGACACAGAGTCCGATCATGATCGTGCTCCTATGTATTCTGTTGCAACCGCTGGAACTCCTCTCACTGCGGTGCAAGAAAACTTGAAGAACTTCATCATTGAGGAGGTTTCCAAGGTGAAGGCAACGGAGGTTGAAGAGCACAAGAAGATTGCTGACAAGATTGAAGCAATGGATAAAGCTGCATCCGCTATGCTGACCAACATAAAGGATGAAATGCACAAGTTATTAAGGAAGTAGTGGCAAGCCAGTTCGCAACCTTCATCTCCACTCAACTCAAAGCAGAAACGGACCAGCTGCTTCCCAGCCAGCTGTCCGAATTGAAAGTCGCCTACAAATCTTCAATTGAGAGCTTGCAATACGAGTTTGAACAACTCAACAAGCTTGTGAACGACTTCTCTACAAAGCTTACTCAAACTACATCCAGCTCGCTGAAGAAAGAGGAGGAGATGCAAGGGAACATCAACTCCCTACTGCAGTTTAAGGAAAAGATCAGCAATGACCTGTCCTTGATCTCTGATGAACAGGCCTCCCTCAACACCCTTGTTCAGAATTTGATTGATGATAATGCCGAAAAGGGGGAAGGAAAAGGCAAGAAAAAAGGTGGTGCTTCAAAATCAGGGGAAGAAATAGGAAATAAGCCACAGGTTACACGAAGAGGTAAGAAGGCACAGGCTGCTCAACCTCCTCAAGGTCTCTCTTCCCAACCTGTGATGCCAACTGCAGCTGCTCAACCTGTATCAGCTGCTCCTCAACCTGCTACTGCCAAGCAGCTGTCCGCTCAAGAGAAAGCCTCGGCTGAATCCAACCTCATCCAGCTCATGGCAGAAGCTGGATACACTGCTGAAGACTGCGCAGATGAAGGCAAACAAAAGTTGTTTTTGGCTGAGTTGAAGAAACAAAGGGCAAAAGACAAAGCTCGCATCGCAAGCTTCAGAGGCCTTGAAAGTTGTAAGGAACAAGCAGACAAAAGAGAGCAAACAGAATGGCTACCAGTGGAAGATCAGCCTCTGTGGGACGAGTTCCTTAACCAGTTCATTTTGCATCACTACTGGTTGAAAATTGATCCCCGCTACACTGGTAACTCCAAGACAGCCTTCCACAACTGGCTGCAAGCTTTCCCAGACAGCGAATTCATCAACAGGGTCCGGGCGAAAGCTGTAAAGGAGAAGGTCACGCTCAATCCGCCTAAGATAGAGACATTCCAACCTCCCACTGTCTGCGGTACTGACACTCCAGACATCAACCGAATCAATACATTCATTAGGAGTGTCGCAGCTCAGTATGGATGCAAGTCCACAGACTGTGACGAGTACAGGTCAATTCAAGACAACATATATGCAGCCATGGGAACTGTAAGCAAGGAAAAGATAGCTGAAGAAAGGTTCAAGACTGTGAGGAAGTAACCTGATCGTTTTCATTTACTTGATGTATCAACTCTCTGTAATCTGTGCATATCAATTCAGTTGATACTATAAATGAAAAATGATCATTTTTTGATTCCTGATGACAATCTCTCTTTGTCCAGGCCTTTGCATGTTATGCTTTAAACTCTCTAACATTTTCTGTTATGCAGTTGGCTGGACATCAAACCTTTCAACTCTTCTAAACCAAAATGTAAAGTGTGGGTTTCGGCATTATCAAAAAGGGGGAAATTGTTGGGAACCCTTTGAAACTGAGTTTTGATAATGCTATTAGAAACCACACTTAGATATAGGTTTAAGTGGAACAGGCTGGTCTCCGTGTTTGGATCAGTCAAGCTTTACTCGGACAGGTTGCTCATGTAAAGGTCAAGGTTGGAAGTGCAACCTGGTACCTAAACCACCCAATATGCCATACTGTTCCATTAAGTAAATTGTCTATGTAACCTGCTCTTACCATGCCAGAAGATCTCACACGAAGGTTACAAAGGGACTGAAGACAGTTCGAGGTATATGATGGTCGACATGTGAAGACCAACCTGAGCTGTGGTTGAGAAACCTGTTCTCACCCAATGACAAGAATTGTGTTAGTGTACAGTACTGCAAATCCTGACACACTTCCAACGGCTCTATTTCAAATGCTTCTCTATAAATGCCTCAACTCATTCCAGATTGAAGTACGGGAAACTCAATATACAAGCCGAAACGCTGCAGAAATCTCAAGCTGAAATTCATTCAATCAACACTCGAAATTACTAGAGCTTTCCCAAGTGTTGATCTTTGTAGATTTCTGATCTCTCTGGAAACTGTCTTACTAGAACACATCACACACACACTCACTACCATCACAGTTGATATTTAGTGTAGTTGATTGAGTTGTGTATTCCTAACGATGATAGCTATTCATAGCTTTCTAGTTTGGATATTAGCGCTAGTTGTTTAGCGTTGGTAAGATTGTATGAAAGATTGTATGTAAAGTAAGAAGAGACACGACTCAAGAATCGTGCTAGATTCAGTCTAAAGAAAGACTTGAATTTGGACTGGACCTCCACCAGTGTTAAAAGGAGCGAATATCTCAAGTTAAGGGATTACAGATTTGACGGGATCTGGTGTGGACGTAGGAGCTGTTTACTCCGAACCACGATAAAAACTCCTCGTGTTTCTCTTTCTTGCTATTTACTCTTACATATCTATTTTTTTACACAGTTTGCATGCTCACAACCTGCACTACTGTAACCTGTCTTGCATGAGCAGTTATCTGAACTGAAATCTTTTGAAAACTGTGTTGAAACTGTTAGCCAATCTTTCCACCAAACTTCCGCACGCAGGTTAGTTTTGCAAGCTCAACAGTTTACTGATTGAGCTGGAAAAACTAAAGTGCTCTAATAAACTGAAGTGACGACTCAGTAAGATCAAATTATTTTGAAAAGTCAAAACTGTTGGCTAATTGGTGTATTCCCCCCCATACACTAATGACTACTTATCAGGGCCTATAGAAGATAATGATTATTGTTCATTTTTGCATTAGTATTCAAGCTCCTACATTTTGTTAAAGCTATATTTATGCCAATATGAAATTATGTGATATAAGATCCTCATAAAGTGATAAGAGTAGAACATAATCATCAGGAATTTGAACTCATAAATGTTGGTGATACAACTGGTAGTTACTAGAGAGTATCAAAGCTACAGATTGATTCAAGACTAAACTTCGGAACAATTGAACTTGATGAAAAATAATTAAAAATAGGAGAAGTGAGGCTGGCATGGAAATTCTTGTCTAAATTATTAATTGCTGTTAAGATTTTTTGGTGGGACTGATGTCATGCTTTTTGTCTCATTCTTATCATTTTTTTATGGTATAAAATACAGTGTTTGACAATCATGTTTTTATGTATGGTTTGTCATCTTTTAGATCTTGAGTCATGTTAATGAATTCAAACTCACACTCGGAGCAATTTTTGTGTAGTTTTCTCTACCCATTGGATCTGTAAAATAAGTTTTTGTACTGTGTTTGGGGTCCGTTTCGTATTGCATCTGATCAATTGGAGAAATTTCTGCACTGGTTTCAGCAGGTACAACTACAATGATCAGACTAATCTTCTGGGTATGCCCTCGCTGGAGGAAAGCAGTAGTCTGCACAACAGCAAAGCATTCTCTTACAACAGGTGTTACCCTCTTTTATTTTCACCAAATACTGTCTCAAGCTTTGTTTAAGAAATTTTGGCTTGTGCATATGAATTTCTGCCCGTGAATCTTTCCCTTAACCTTTTACCTGTTTGAGTGGTCTCTTATATAGACTAGAAAAGTACCCTGTCATGAACAAACCACTCTCTGTCTCTCTTAGTCTCTTGTGAGAGTTGTCATTTTAAGGAGAAAGAGTATAGAAGTATCGTGTATTGATTCATATATAATTACAAGTACAATGGTGTGTATATATAGGAGTATAGATGGGTCAAGGCCCAGTACAAATATAACCCTAGCTATCTAGGTCTAATACGCCCCCGCAAGATGGAGGATCCCAACGGGAGACCCAGCTTGGAACGAAAAACCATGAACAACGCCGTCCCCAATGGTTTTGTGAGGATGTCAGCAACTTGATCTTTTGCACTAATATGAGAGACATGCAAGAGACCCTGTTGAACCAGCTTGCGTACGAAGTAGTAGTCAAGGGCAAGATGCTTCATGCGGGAGTGGAAAACTGGATTTTTGCAGACATAAGTAGCACTGGAATTATCACAATAAAGCTTAGTAGGTGACACGATAGGAAGCCCGATTTCTTGAAGAAGATGGCGAACCCACATTGCTTCGGCAGAAGCAATCACGATAGCTCGATACTCGGCTTCAGTAGACGAACGCGAGATAGAGCGTTGCTTAGAAGATTTCCACGATATAAGATTGCGACCAAGATAAATGCAAAAACCAGTGGTAGATTTTCCATCATCAATGGAACCTCCCCAGTCCGCATCAGAGAAAACCGATAGTGCAGCAGTAGTACCTTTGTGGAGAAGAAGACCATGGTCGAGGGTGCCCTTGAGATAGTGAAGAATGCGTTTTAACGCTTCCCAGTGCGAAGTACGGGGATCAGAGAGAAATTGAGATAGTTTATTCACTGCGAAAGAGATATCCGGACGAGTCAAGGATAAGTACTGCAGCAGACCAAGAGCTTGACGGAAAACGGTAGGCTCAGGTAAGGAATCGCCCTCTTTTGCACGAAGTCGCAATGAAGCTGCCATTAGTGTAGGAACCGGTTTGGCTCCATCTATACAAAGTCGTGCCAGAATATCCAGAATGTAGCTCCGTTGTGATAGAAAAAGACCGCATTGTGTGAAAATAGCCTCCATGCCCAGAAAATGATGAAGATGCCCCATATCTTTTAAAGAGAAGTTTGCAGACAGCTGATGAACGAAGGTAGCGATAAGAGAATCATCATTCCCGATGACTAAGATGTCATCAACGTAAACCAAAAAATACATGATGTGGCACCCTTTACAGTAATAAAATAAGGAAGAATCCGCAAGAGACCGGTGAAAACCAAACTGAAGTAGAAAGGAGGAGAGAGCAATGTACCAAGCCCTTGGTGCCTGTTTTAAACCGTATAGTGCCTTCTTTAACTGACAGAGATGCCGAGGATGGTCAGAACTGACAAAACCCTTCGGTTGCTCCATATAAACGAGCTCATTGAGATGTCCATTAAGAAAAGCGTTGTTAACATCTAGCTGCTTGATGGACCATCCTGCTGATAAGGCTACAGATAAAATTAGACGAATTGTAACTGGTTTAATAACAGGACTGAAAGTTTCTGAGTAGTCACGGCCTGGCTGCTGCAAGAATCCACGGATAACCAAACGAGCTTTGTATCGAGCGACAGTACCATCAAGGTTTCGTTTGACACGAAAAACCTATTTGCATGGGATTGTTGGTTGACCGGTGTTAGGAACCAAGTCCCATGTATGATTGCAAATGAGAGCTTGATATTCTTCTTCCATGGCAGCTTTCCAACGAGAATCCCGAAGAGCAATGGCAACAGACCTGGGTTCAATGGTATCGGGAATAGGATGATGGGTAGTGAGGTTTATAAAACTGGAATTAAAAAACATGGGATTAGGTTTCCGTTGACGTGGAGCATGACGAATGAGAGACGGAGCGGACTCGGTAGCATGAGAGGTTGTTGGTATGGCGGGTGAAGGGACGACGGGAGGTTGTGCTTGAGAGTTTTGTGGATGAGTTGCCGGTTGAGGGAATGGTAGAGTAGAGACGAGAGAAGGTTGACGGAGAAATCGGGTAGGAGGGAGAAGGTTGGGTTGGGGCGGGCGAGCGATTTGGGAAGATGAGGGCCAAAAGAGGGTTTTAAACGGAAACTCAGATTCGACAAACTTAACGTGTCGAGAGTGGTAGAGATGATTGGACTGAACATCAAGACATTTATAAGCAGATCGATCACTAGAGTATCATACGAAAACACATGCCGTGGATCGAGGTTCTAGTTTGGTTTGGCGATAAGGACGAAGCCAAGGATAACATAAACAACCAAAAGGCTTGAGCTTGGAGTAATTTGGTGATTTGTGGTAAAGAATCTCATATGGGGATTTTTGATGAAGGACATGGGTCGGCAAATGGTTTATGAGGTAAACAGCAGTTTGAAATGTATAAGGCCAGTAAGATATAGGAATAGAGGCATGATGGAGTAAGGACAAACCAGTTTCGACGATATGACGGTGGCATCGTTCCGACGTTCCATTGTGTTCAGGAGTGTGGGGTGGAGTGGTGAAATGGGAGATACCAAGTGCATTGAAAATGGGGATGAGTTTGATAAATTCACCACCATTATCAGAGTAAATGGATTTGATTTTCAGACTAAAGAAGTTCTCAACAAGCCGTATAAATTGAGGAAATATGTGAAACACGTCAGACTTGTTCTTTAAAGGATAAAACCAGATGTACTTAGAGAAGTGATTGACAAAGATAACATAATAAGAATAACCATCCATGGAAACAGTAGAGGTGCTCCAAACATCAGTGTATATCAACTCAAAAGGCTGACGGCTAGTCATAGAATTAATACGAAAAGGAAGTTTATGACTTTTATTAGTTAAACATGAATTGCAGTGAAAATGCGAAGGAAACGATAAGGAAGAATCACAGAGTTTAACTAAAGGTTTTAAAATACGACAGGAGGGATGACCCAGACGATGATGCCAGTCAGAGACTGTGTGATGGATAGAAGGTGATGACTTGGCCGGTTCCACAGGTAACTGATAGAGGTTATTTTCGCTCCTGCCCCGTAGTAGGATGCTCCCCGTTAATAGATCCTTCACAATAAAATGAGAGGGGAAAAATTCAACTGAGACGTTATTGGAGATGCATAATTTGGAAACAGAAACCAAATTACAATTAAGATGAGGAGTGCATAGAATGTGGGATAATTTTAAAGGATGAGAAGATGTAGGAAGAGAGGTATGACCGATGTGAGAGATGGGAACGGTGTTACCATTGCCTAACTGAATCTCGTCGGGACCGCCATAGTCGGAGAATGATGGGAAGCCGTAAGGGGCTGCGGCTGTATGATGCGTGGCGCCGGAATCGAAGATCCACTGTGATGCCGGTGATGAGGAGGAAGCCATAGTGCTGTGGACAGACGGAATAGGAGCATGCTGCTGTGAAGTGGGCTGAACGTTGATGTTATGCTCGCGAAGAAACCGAGCCAACTTCCGACACACGTTCACTGTATGCCCGACATGGTGGCAGAAGTCGCATGAGCCGACGTCAGAGGAAGTGCCGGAGGGAGCATGCCGTCCGCCTAAATGACCACCGCGACCTTGCTGTCGTGGATGATAGGATTGGTGAGTGTTGCCTTGCTGGAAGGATTACGGAGGAGCAGCGCGAGTGTGATTTGCTGTAGGAATCAACGGTGGCTGCTCCGGGACGGCGGAGACAAGACGATCGATACCTTGGAGGATATCCGAGAGTTCGGCAAGGGAGACGGACGTCTCACGTACACGAAGAGCAGAATACACGGAGCGGTACTCCTCTTCGAGTTGCGTAATGATCGACGCAACAAGATCGACATCATTGACGGGGCTGCCGGTGAGGGCGAGAGCATCGGAGATGTCGCTCATATCTTTGAGATATTCAACGATGGAACGGGCACCTTTTGGATTGCGAGCGAGCTTCGCTTTGAGAGAGAGGACGCGACCGGGCGTCGTGCTAGCATAGACGTTGGAGAGACGCAGCCATACATCTCGTGCGGAGGCGGCGGAGGCGACCATAGGTTGAATGGAGTCGCTGCAACTGCTGAGGAGAGCAGCAACAATGATCTGATCTTGTTTGTTCCAGATCGAGTAGAGAGGATTGCGCTGAGTGTTTGCTTCGTCAAGAAAGCGAGCTGGAGAGGAGAGAGATCCGTCGATGTAGCCGGACAGATCGAGCCCGATGAGGGCGGCTTGAACTTGTCTGCTCCAGACCGCGTAGTTGGTGGCGGTGAGCTTGATGGGGAAGTTCGTCGGAGCGGTGAGAGAGACAACAACGGTGTCCGTAGTGATCAGAGACATGGCTGAGATGGAGAGATTGATCGAGAGAGATGCAGCGGCGCTGGAAGAGATCTCGGCAGCCCAGAGAAGGAAAAAAAATTTAGGTTTGTGTAATTTTAGAAAGAAGAGAACCTTGCTCTTGATACCATATAGAAGTATCGTGTATTGATTCATATATAATTACAAGTACAAGGGTGTGTATATATAGAGTATAGATGGGTCAAGGCCCAGTACAAATATAACCCTAGCTATCTAGGTCCAATAAGGAGAAACATAAATTTCATGAGTTTGGCCCTATCACCAAGTCTCTCAGTAAAGACATATTATTGAGTGAATTGAGAATCTAACCTAATGAAAATTATCATAGCTTTACCAATTAATTGGTCTATTGAATGATGCAATGATTGCTAATGATTCCATTCGCGTGCTTATCCATGGAGTCCACATTGATGACCCATATGCTAGAGAGAGACTCAAGCACAATATTGGTGAAAAGAAGGGTAATAATGATTCTAAAATTCTATTATGGATACAAAACATTCATTTAAGCTTCGACTACATTTATGAAAAATTTCTGTTGCAATTGCACTTTTTCAGTGAATTGAAACTTGTGTTCCCTTATTTTCTTATCTCAGTTCAATACCAAAGCTCATCCATCTCACCTCAACTTGGTTTAGGGGTCGCAGTCCAAACTTCAGCATGTATCACAGTATTACGAGTTACAACATCTGCTTCTCAGCAGCCATAGCCAAGTGCATTCCACCAACCAACTAATCAGCAAACTGTCATATCTTCAACACCTAAGGATGCAGGTAACTACATAACTTGATCATTAGTGGATCAGAATTTTGTTGTGGTATCCCCTCAAAAAATGAAAAAAAAGTAGTCTATTATCTCAAAATCTGTGTCATTTTTTGATCATGACCATGATTTCCTAGCTCATTCACTCTGAGGAAGAATATATTCCCATTTTCTTTCCAGTTGGGGTTCCCATATATTTAAACAAATTATCTGAAGTTGCCATTAAAAGTTGGTTAACTTGTACAAGCTTTTAAGCTCATTCAGTTTGTAGTGGATCCAAGTTTCGTTAGTTTCTATGTCTGCATGATCTTAACATGCAAGAGCAGTTTTAACGAATGTTTATTAACTGTTAAGAAATAAGGTGTAGATATAGAGTACATTGTCAGATGGCAATACATGTTGTAGACCAGCATGCTGACTGTTTGTGGTTATTAATGATTAAAGGGATGTGATATTTGATTTCATCATGTGGATACACAACCAAACTTTTTGGTGAACTGTAAAAGTCGTAGGAAGGTAGTTATCTGATTTGGGTAACCGAATTCTGATGGTGAAGTCTTTTCATATTTACAGAAACTGCTCTCATGGAAGATTCTTCTGCACATTCTGCTGTTAACTCTGGGCTTGGAAAAACTCTAGTTGTGGAGGATGATTTAAAATCCCCTTGCTTTAGATGCTGCAGTAAGTAGATGATTTTTTATATTTTTTGAGATCAGTTAGTGTATAGGTACCATTCTTGTAATATTTCATGTTTGTCTTCTACTCGATTTTCCCTGTCAAAAACATTTCTTTAGGAGCTCTTGTCACTCTTTTGGCTAAGGGCTTGCTTATTGTTGCACTTTCTTTGTGGATTTTCTTTCATGACTTCCTTTTCCATCAGGTTGTAAACTAGTAGTTTCTTACGAGTCCTTGAAGTTTTTTTCAGGGGAGGTGCACGAAGTAAACGGTGAGAAAGTAGCTGTTATCTTCAACAATTGTGGCCTTGATAGAAAAGACGAAGAGAAGGAAGATAAAAGCACAAAAAACTGCACAGATAGTTACTTGGCTTGAAGGTGCGCACACATATACATTTATCTGTAATTAATAATTAAAAAAGGGCTGCATTTTATTTAACCATAAAGTTACTTAATTTGATATCCTGTACCTAAAAGCAATAATACAAAGTTCTAAAATATGTTTTGTACAGCTAAAAATGTGAAACTTGATGATGATGCTCATGTGCATGACTGCTACATTGCCATATGAGGTACGATTTTTAGATGTCAAAGATATGCATTACTACTTATGCAACATGAGATCTCGAACCTAAGGTTTCTCATAACTATATTACCGCAGGTGCTTGAATCTGGGTAACCAATTGTCTATTTCCCAGGTTCTTCTTTTCCGTGGTGATTGCTTTCTCCAAGACCGGGCATAATATTCTGTGAGCTTTTAGCACCTGATTCATTACATTCAAGTTGCTTTGTGATATCACTGTTGCCCTGTCTTCTTCAATCTGCTTGATAAAAGTGTCACAATTTCATAAGGTTAGAATGTGAATATACATAAATATCTGGTGTGTGTGTGTGATTCTATTCTTTTTTTTTATTAAATATATGTACATAACATAAATTACTTAGTAAATAAAGAGCAATTAACTTTGCGCACCTCACTACTTTTTAGCGCTTGTTCGGATGGACCAACTGAGTTATTCGAACTTCAGGTTCCGATATAGTTAGCACTATGCTTTGTCACTATTGGCTTCTCTTCATCGTGATTATCCCACTTCTTGGTTTTCTGATATAGTCACTTTTGGGTCATCATCATTGTATTGTTCTAGATGTTGTTTCTCTAGTTCTCCTCCGAGAATTGGGTCGGTTGTGTACCCAATTCCGATTAGGTTCGATACTTCGGTTTATGCTGGGGATAACACTTATTCTTAGTGTTATCTCCACCAAACGCTGTATGATTTCGTTCTTTTCGATATATACAGGTTGACGGTCCGCCTAACCCCTCACCCTCCCGAGGTGTTTGGCGAAAAAAAAAAAAAAAAAAAAAAAAAACTTTGCTGGTTTTATACACATGTCATTAGTAAATAGCTTGCTGATCTGATTCTCTGAATTAGAATAAATTAGCAGAGCCCTCTAAATTTTTAATATATTGCTGCAAAAATAAGAAAAAAAAAATACGGAGTATATCAATTCCTAGAATACAAATTTGGGTAAGAGAATAAGTTACAAATGCTACTTTTCTTTTGTTTTCTTGCTCAGTTAAAGTCTTAAAGCGGCAAACCAACAAAAATGTTCTACTAAAAATAGTGAAGATTCAAAATCTGGGCTGTTAGGAAGCATGCATCATTTGTTAATTAATGAAGAATACATTTTTTACATAGTTTCTTTGTACTGCAAATTAATGTGCATTCACAAATTTCTCAATTTATTTTGGTCCTGTTTTGTTCTGCCTAGAAATCGAAACCATGCGTGCTGATAATTTTTCAAACAACTTTTTCACCTTGTCAAAGAAATAGTAGCGGTCTGTCCATGAAGCTTTTATTTATTTAATATTTTTTTCAGAGAAGTATTCACAAAATTTAGGTATGCAATTAAATCTCTTGTTATTTATTAACCCTTACTTGATTGGAGGCTAGAAGGAAATTCCTACTCCCTCCGTCCCCTTCAATTGTCCAGTTTGACTTATTGACTTTTTGGCACGCATTTCCACCGAGCCGGGAAACGAGTTATAAAATATAATTTTGAAGTATTGTTTCTTTTACGGGATACTATGACATTCATAGTATCCCGTAAAAGAAACAATACTTCAAAATTATATTTTATAACAGAGGGAGCACTACTGAACAATGGGTGCTATGATTTCAGTTTCCGACAAAATTGATGACTTAAACAGTTGCCTTTGAGAAGGCAAACTAGAGCTCGAAGTTGTTTCCCAATTTGAATTGAGATTCTTATATATGAATTGTAACTAGAAGGCGATGGCATTCCTTTTCATCTATGACGACTTTCTTATATTTGTCATGGGACAAGTTTGACGCTATGCAATTGTTTATAAACAGGCTGTAGTTGCTTCTGGGTCTCTTGATGAGCTTTCTTTAGTAATGCGGAAGATTTGTCTTACAATCAGTTTCATCTTCTGGAACTCAACCCAAGGATTCAGAACGTGCAAAGACCTATACTCCAGTATGTCATTCATTTTATATTTATTCCTTTCATTTCCTTCTCTAACTTGTTCCACTGTCCCATTTCCTGCTTGTGATATGTTCAGAGACATCCTGCTGCAACTCCCCTGAGCTATCCTCTAAGTACAAGCACCTATTATTAATAATCCTGCCTCTTGTGAACGTCTTTTCATTTTACTATTAGAAGGTTGCCTCTTACTTTTTGATTAGATGTCCTGCTGCTTCTGGTCATTTAATGTTCTCGATCTTGTCCTGATGCTACTGATTTACACAGAATACCTATCGGCAGTATTTTGTTGCTAGGGAATTGAAACTATCCTTTATGTTCCTCTGAAACCCTTATGTCCTTAAAATTTCCCTTCTTTTCTCTATTATTTGGTTAGTTCGACTTGTGCTTCTATCTTTTTGTAACTATTATTTATATCATTAAGACATGCAACCATTATTTATGGCTTTACTTGTATGATCCTCTCATGTTGTCTTTTCATCTTTGTTCTGCCTCTTCTACATTAGGTGAAATATTGGAGCTTTAGGATGTCGGTTTTCTACATTAGGTGACAATATTGGTGATTTTGCAGTTGTTCATGTGGTAGAAGAAGCATCTACCGTAGTTTTGCATTTCCACAGGCCACCAGTGCAATCTCCCCTATCGGATAGAGAATTACTTGCATGACACTCCTTTAAATTATTATCAGAAGGTTTGTAGTGTGTTTTCCCATTTTATCATGTGCAATTCAGTGTACAATGATTTTTCCTTTTTCCATATGCATGTATTTCTGAGTGATGTCAAATGCTTGCAGGGTGGTTCATCAGAGCCAGAGACTTTGGGATCTGAAAGACTGTTAACTATGTGTGGGATGACCTACCTGACTCTTCCACATAAGTTAGTTGTTCAATTTGACGGTAATTCTTGTATTCTGAGTATGAGATACTCACAATACATTTTAGGGCAGAATGGTCATTGAGGAATCCTAATTAAATGTACTTGCTATTTAAAGTGAAAGGAAAAATGGCTACTTCACTACTCTCTGGGGTTTCTTACTGCCAATATTATAGGCCATGTCTTTGTAATATCAAATATGGAGGAAAAGGGTTGGTGATGAATCAACATTGTTTATTTATTTATTTTTTTGAACTAACCTTATTTTAATACGAGGCAGAACTTATGTTTCCAAGTTCTTACCAATATAATTCAGTTGAGGCAGTTTGTGATTTTCTTATTTCCCTCTCTCAGATGTGCATCTATTGCGAGAAATCAACCTGGATAAGGTGCGATCATGGAAATAATTTCACCGGAGCAAGCATACCAGAGGTCTAGGACTTCATCTGCCACTAAAGAAGAAGCCTGAAGAAATGAAACAAATTAACACAGTAGGGCAATAGGTTTGGAGAGTGCTAAGGTGGGGTTTGAAGTATATGTAGAAGGTACTACAAGAGTGTTGAGGATTTGTGAGTTCTCTGATAGTCAAAAGGTAAAAATAGTGTGCAGATCCAGTAAAAAACTGAGGTTGATGCATGCAAACCAAGTTAATATTCTTCATTGATTTCTTATTTCGACAAAATACTTTTGACTAGAGTCTCATTTTTTGTTTTTCTTGAATTTTTTATGCATTAAACCATCTCTAGATTACTATGCTTTTTCATATCACCATTTTTTAGGTGCCTGAACCTTAATTTGTTTCATCAGATGCCTTAAATTACTTTGTTTGTGTTTCATTGGCACCACCTTATACTTTCAGATTTTGATTTTTTTTTTTTAAATCCTTTATTTTATTTTATATCATTAAGCTCTTGTACTTTCTATTGTTTGTATTAAGTTACAAAAATAAGATAATTTAGGAAATTGCATACGTTCATTAATCTTCTTCTTTAAATATGTAACAAGATAATCCTTAGTTTGTAAGGCTAAAGTGTTTAGGCTGTGCTGTATGCTTATAGAATTTTATTCTTTGATTTATATATTTGACTTTTGTTTTTGTTTTTGTGTTAGGATATTGTTTTGGATTCTAAAGCTTACATTTGTTTTAAAACTGTTTTCGATAGGAGGTAGATCTAGGTGACCCGTCCAGCTATGCACCCATGGTTATTACAAGGCTTGAAAGAATTAACTGGGATGCTAATAACCAAATCAGAGTGCAGGTACATATATGTTGCTGCTAATGTCATTAGTAACAATGATCATGAAAGCATTTATTTATCTATTACAACTGTAGATGAGTCATTCTTTTCATAAAGCTCTTTGTCAAAATCCACCATCTTTGCAGCCTCTCGACTTGAACCTTGATGAGGATACAGTGATGAGAATTGTTCCATTCCGTACCACCAGTACTATTTTGATCATTTTGTAATCGATGTATGAGACCAAATTATTCGTTTTCTTCTTTTTCTCTTTCTGTTTCATGGAATTGGTATGTTGTTTTTGGTATTTGATATGGTGCTCCACGACTTTTCTTCCTCTCCTTCAGATACCTGCCATCAAATGAAAACCAGTTGAACTTATGGTGTACTCGTAACACATGCTCTGGTGTGAATTATTCATGGTCAGTGCTACTGCCTTCAGTTCTAGCAACTTAGCATCCCTACATCATTTTATAGGAATACTTTTGCTTGTGGTTAAGAGTAAGAGATACTGGAAATTTCATCTATAAAAGAAGGAACATCCTCTAGTAGCTTCAAATACCAGTCCAACATGAAAAAGTATTTATCTACGTTCTGAGTGCTGAATCTTATATTATTTTTAGTAACAATCCTTTTATGTTAAAACTATGCAGCCATGCATTCTTCAAGCAGTGTTGGAAAACCAGAATATCTTAAGGGTGAGACTCGTTGAAAACAGGTAATTTCTGCTCGGTAATGTAGCAACCCAAATAGTTTTTTGCTGCATTTTCCTATTTATTAATGATATATTATTTTTGTTATTTATTAAGTGGGGCCTCTAAAAAATTAATTATACATGCATGATTACATGACATTATATTAAGAATTTGTAAGAATTTGAATATTTTAATTTTGGCGCTCTTTTACTTTTAATCCATGAATATGCAGTGTTTAGTTTGTCTTTACAGACATATGTTGCTTCAGTGTGTTGCTTCATTGGTTGTGTGCTCCTCTCGTTATCATGGATTTGCTGGAATTATGCTGCGTTGGCTGGGAGTCAGTGCTGCCACCAATTCTCTCCACCTTAGTGCCCTTCGTAGTGTGGTGCAAGAAACTCCAAGAAACCCACCCTTTGTGTTGGGTTGAGCCGAGAAGTTTTCCCTCTCAATTTTTTTCTATATTTATTCCATATCGGTCTTTTAATTTATTACTTCTTCTAGTTGTGTTGCTGCTCTTTTCTCTTTGTATTTGCAGATTGAACACAGAAGAACAAGGATTTCTGGCAAAAAAGAATTCGGTTGTTGCTGTCACCCTAGAACTAACACCCTTGAACGACACAGAATCCGGAAAGACTATTTCATCTCATATTCTTTTCTTCACTTCATTTTGACAATCATTCTTTTTTATATGCTAGTTTTAGAGTTAGCGTTATGATATTGATTATTCTTGCTTAATTCATTTGCTTATAATATTAGTCTTATTTATTTTTAAATTAGTTGTGATATTTCGTATGCTTTTTAAGTGAATCTATTTGCTTATTGGTTATATTAGTATATGCTCTTTAAATTAAGGGTAAGATAGTAAATAAAACCCTATGGTAGACACCCCTATGCCACATATACAATTGTATTGTAAGATTTTGTGCGAATACACCCTGAATGTCACAAAGTGGGTGCAAAACCCTTACACTTAATTAATATTTAATTGAAACTTTGATTTTTTTTTAAACATAAAATAAAAAAATATTACACAAAATATCCATAAAATAGAATTGAAAAACAATAAGACATAGATCTAGCCAAATAAAAGAACATAATATAACAATCTAACACTTGATTTATTATTATTAGATAAAAATTATAACTAACTAAACATAGAAGCCGCCAAAGTTATATCTATTTTTGCATTAAAATATTATATTATGTGTTTTTATTTTGCTAAATCTATGTCTTATTTTTTTCAATTCTATTTTTATAGATATTTTGTGTGATATGTATATATTTTTTTATTTCATAAAAATAAAAATAAATAATTAAAGATTCAACTAAATATTAATCAGAGAAATGATATGCTACTCACCTCCCGGTGGACACCTTCGTGGGCACCTCGTCGTTTTATCATGTTTGCATTGTTTTTTTTTAATTTTTATTTTTATTCTATATTCTAGTATCTTAGAAATTAATTTACAAATCATAAAATCTAAAAAATCAATGTTCAATTTGTTTTTTTTTTATTTTTAACTTCAAAAAATGAGTAATAAAATAAATCGAGCTTTGATTTTTATGTATTTTTTAGATTTTATGATTTGTAAATTAATTTCTAAGATACTAGAATATAGAATAAAAATAAAAATTAAAAAAAGCAATGCAAACGTGATAAAACGACGAGCTGCCCACGAAGATGCCCACCGGGAGGTGAGTAACATATATCATTTCTCATATTTATCAAGTGTAAGGGTTTAATGCACTCAATATATGACATTAGGGAGGTATTTGCACAAAATATTACCATAGGTCTAAATTTGCTTTTTATTTATTGGTTATATTAGTATATGTTTTTTTTTAATTAATTCGATTAGTTTATTATTCTAATTAAATTTATTTTTTTTAATTAATTGTAAAATCTACACGAATTTTTAAATTGTATTTCTTTGCTTGATATAATAATTGGATTTGATTTTGTGTTAGTTATATAAGGTGTAATTATTCTTTTTTATATGCTTCTTTTAGAGTTAGCGTTATGATATTGGTCATGCTTGCTTAGTTTATGTGCTATATTAGTCATATTTTTTATTTTTAAATTATTATTATTATTATTATTATGATGATGATGATGATTATTATTATTTTACTTTTGCTATTATTATTATATTATTATTATTATTATTATTATTATATTATTATTATTATTATTATTATTGTTATTTTTTGTTTAAATTATTTCACATTTTGAATAATATTAATATGAAAACTTATTAATATAAAATTAATTGTAATATCTACACGATTTGTTTAAATTGTATCTATTTGCTTGATATAATAATTGTATTGATTTTGTGTTAGTTGTTTCACCTAAAAGTGCTCACAATAGAACGAGTTTAATCGTAGACTAGTAAGCTTAACTTAACGTCGAATCTCAAGGAAGACTTAGCAGGAAAATCAATTATGTGGCACACAAAAAACAAATAAAATCCTAAACACTTTAACAAAAAGCAAGTAAAGAATTTGAGGGTTTGTCCTAGACTTAAATAAAAGAAGCAAGTACAAAGAATTCCTGTCTATCATTCGGGATAATGAATTAAACTAAAATAAAGCAATAAATCTACCTAGACATGAATTGAAAGGAACAAATAAACATAATCTAGAGAAAACAATTAAATTAACTAACATGCTTGGAATTATATATATATATATATATATATATATAAAGAGAGAGAGAGAGAGAGAAATGATATGCTACTCACCTCCCGGTGGGCACCTCGTCGTTTTATCACGTTTGCATTGTTTTTTATTAATTTTTATTTTTATTTTATATTCTAGTATCTTAGAAATTAATTTACAAATCATAATATATATATATATATATATATATATATATATATATACAAACAAAAAATTGGGTCTTTATTTCAATTTACAATGAAAAATTAAATTAAAAGTTGAATTCAAACTCTAATTTATTAGAGAAAATAATTAAAAAAAACTAAATAAAAAATAGAAACATTGTTTCTAATTGCAATATTCAAAAAATAAATGGGCCGAAGGGAGTTACGAACCCTTGATCATAGGGTTGGTTTCCCAAGTCTGATGCCACCTGGGCTAAGGCATCTATTTTAGTTTTGACAACATATATAAAAGTACTATTGAATTTTTTTTTTGGGGGTGCAGCTGCAGCCCCATGATCCCCCTAGCTCCGCCACTGGCGTCACGGGTGAAACATTAGGAAACCTATGAATCGTGAAGCAGTGGTTACTGAAAGGAAGGGGACATGCGAGTATTTAACTTATTAGACTATGATAGAGGGTGAGAATGTTGTTAAAGAAGGAAAGAGATGCCATTTTATTTAAGTACATTTTAACGCGACGGTCTTAGTTACGAGACATGAATTCATGATTACATCACTTGTACAAAAGGTTCATGATTAACTTGACTTATCGAACAATTACATAATAACGGAAGCATAGTTGTGACACATGTATGAAGACGCATGTCATGGGGCTACAACCGTAACATCCCTTGTCTCGGCCTGCCTCTCTCTTCACATCTCGCTTCCAGTTAACCTGCACATTTATAAATACGCACATGAGGTAAGTACATTGGTTGTAGTTAGTGAGTTCGCCCCCAAAATCAGTGAGTTAGAGCTATACAAATAGACTTGTCCATTTAATGCAAACTCGGGGGGTTTTAGGAAAGGACTCAAATTGCTTTTGAAAACATCATTGCATGCTCTTAAGTTTCTACATGATCATGCCTTGAACATATGCCGGCAAAATAAATATGACATACCTAAGTCTACAGTTAGAGTTGTGCCGAGAGGTTGACCAGCCTCTCGAGCACCTTACCATTCTCGTGCGCACCCCTATCTAATACCTCCATCAGAAGGGCCGATATCGTTTATCTACAAGTAGACCGGTAATGCATGCAGAAAATTTGGCAAGTCTAACCTTTAATAAACATTCTTTCATGCAATTCAAAACATGAGAGCTTTGAGGCTTTCCCAGATTTGGAAAGAGATTTTGGTGCAAGGGTGAGAAAGAATTGTCTTCCCAGTGGGCTGCGCTATACCTACGCGAGAGGCTTAACTTATCTTGATATCGAGATCACACATGTGAGAACCCTCACCTCTTGGAACAGTTGGATCTATTTTTTATATATAGTTAAAACTATTCCAAGCAATGTTATATATTAGTTTTTTGTTTAACAAATTTAACGCTTGGAACAGTTGGACCTATTTTTGTATACAGTTACAACTGTTCCAGGCAATTTTATATATTAGTTTGTTGAAACAAATTTAACAGTTGGAATAGTTGTAACTATTTGTTCATATAGTTCTAACTGTTCCAGGCAATGTTATATATTACTTGTTTGATTAATAAATTTAACAATTGGATCTATTTTTGTATATAGTTACAACTGTTTCAGATAACATTATATATTAGTTGTTTGTTTGGTTGTTTCCTTTTTTCATGTGAATAATCTTTACTGATAGATTCATTTTGTTGAAGATTCCGCCGCGGTTGGAGCCTGATCACAAAGAGAATGGCTGCAAGTATGTGACGTCTATAGAGGCTGAAGGGACGCCATTCTCTCTGATCTACACTTCACAAATGGAGAGATCGTCGACAACAAGAAGAAGAGCATCACAAAGAGTACTTCCACCAATACCACCGAGGAGGGCCTATATGCCCCCGGAGTGAAAGGAGAGGAGAAAGAGCATGCATCGGTGTTGACAATGAAGAGGAAGCCATCTACACACTCATATTTAGCATGAAGAGAAAACTGGTTGAGGAGATTGCGAAGAAGGCAGCAAAGAGAGCGAGGCAGGAGATCAAGGGTAGCTCTGTTTTTACACATAAAGTTGTTGATCTAGTGATGAGCAGGATGACGACTCTCCTTTTTCCCGACCGTGAACAAAATAGGAGCAATGATGGTGGTAGAGCAGCACACATGTCTGAGGACGTACTGGATGGAAATGAAGGTGAAGTAGAATATAAGATTGAAGAAGAAAATGACCATGAAGAGGGTGGAGAAAACCATGATGACGAAACTGATGAGGTAGTTTTTGAGGAGGCTGAAGGACATGATGAGGATGGTACTGCTGATCTGATGAGGGGGAGGAACATGAGGAGGCTGAAGGAGATGCTGAAACTGCTGGATTGGTAATAATTCTTTAGTTTATTTGTGCAATTTTTTTTTTCTGGTTTGGAATAGTTGGAACAGCTGCAGAAAACTGTTGAACAACTGCAGAAAACTGTTCCAATTGTTTTACGTGTTCCAAGTGTTCCAACTGTTTTTTTTTTTTTTTTTTCCTATCATTGGATGTCTCTCATTTTGCCAACTATATAGGATGCCGATCCATTAATTGAAGACACCCCCAGCATTTCCCAAATGGAAAAGGAGCTGGCAAAGATACGTGCATTTTAAAAAGAAGTATTTAATGAGAAGTCGCTGAATGATGAGCTTCCATTCTCAACTCCCCAAGCCTCTGTAAACCGAGGCGGGTCGACAACATCAGAAGTTGGGAATCCACTTCAAGCACAATTGGAAGAGGATGCAAGACAGAACAAAGGCAAAGGACCTTTAGTGATGTACACTCGAGCAGGTAGAAAGAGAAAACCTGCAGCAGCATTAAGGAGCCCCTTCTTACCAAATGACGTCAGGGGTAGGGACTTCCAGCGCTTCTTGAGGGAGACTGGCGGAGAGGAGTAAGTTCACCTTATTTTTTGTGCTAGTAGATATAGGTCCAACTACTATGTAAAACTAATTCTTGACACATTTCAATTTCAGGAGGAATGTCGGCTTACCTTATCCAGTTGGCAAAGAGTATTTTGTTGACATCAAAAAATTAACATTTCAACTGGAGAATGAGCATGTTGATCCACACTTGTCAAAAAGAGGATAAGGATCACAGGATCAACTTTTTATGTAAATTTTGCTAATTCATTTGCATTTATTTAACTTCTGGCAAAAATTGCTTTGTTGATGCCCATGCTACTGTCAATTTCAGCAAGCTATACTAGAAGCTTGGATTGACATAGAGAAAGACTGATACGATCCTTGCCGACTGATACTAGAAGACTGATACGATCTTTGCCGACCGTAAATTGAACACGTAAATGGAAGACTCGATAGATAAAGATGGAAAATCCCAAAACCTCTAAGATCGAATCCAAGAAGTAATATAGGCAAAAATTATCTCCCTATACCCCAACGTGGTATTGCCTTAGCCACTTGGGGACGATGAATGACACACGAACGAGGGATGATTGACTCGTCAATTTGCCGGATTAAAGAATTTCTTCGGCCTACGGGCTTCAAACCACGATCCACGAGCTGCATCAAAGACCGCACTGGTTCTGTAAGGTTTGATGAGGAAGAGCATATGAAAGAGGCAGAGCTCAAAAGGCTTTCTAAGTTCGTTGATGGGCGGTTGCCGAATTGGGGGGCTGTGGAAAATTGGGACGATGCAGATCAGGTAACTATTTATGGTACCGTTGGAACTATTTTTTAACTTTTGTTCCAAGTATTCTAACATTCTCTGAACTATTCATTAGGTCATCATGGTGTGTTGTTTCAAGCAGCATTGGGCTACGTGTATCCTAGACCTGACGCAGTTCACGATGGAGATTTGGGACTCCAAACAGCACATATTCGAAACCCACCACCTTCAACTCAGATCAGAAGCATTCGAGTTTGTTACGTGCATTATCCCACAAGTGGGAGCATTGTATTCCTGAAGTCAATAGGATCAAGCAGGATGACAGCTCAAGTTGCGGCCCACTAGCGTTATATTATACACTGAAAACCGTCTTAAGGGTATGGCTGATCAGAAGATGACAACAGACGATATTCATAAGTATCACAATCACATTGCAGAGTCCATCTTCAAATTCAGCACGGATGGGAGCACATTTTGTTCTGTTGTTTGATCAGGTGGTTTCGATCAGGGCGTCATGGGAAAATGTTTAGTGAAAGAAACAAATATTTTATATTTTGTCAAGCATGTTTGTTGCCGTGGATATGTCACTTAGAACTACTATTTACATGTTTTATATATTTATGCATGTTTAGTGTTTAGGTTGGTTTGGGGAAATCACAAACATTTATAAGGTTTGGTAGGTAGTCTAGGGCGGCTTCATAGAATTATGTTATGCATGTTTATCATATTTTCTTGAATAATTATGTCGTTATGTATAGTTTTCTAGTTGGATCTATTTAGAGAAATAGTTACAAGTGTTCCGTGTTTGTGTGTGTGCGGTCTTGGAACAATTTGATCTATTTCTCTAAATAGATCCAATTGTTCCGTGTTTTTGTGTGGGGCGCTGCCGGAACAATTGGATCTATATAGAGAAATAGATCCAAGTGTTCCATGTGTGTGTGTGAGTGCGCGGTGCTGGAACAATTCTATTAAAGACAATGTGAAGTCATGACACGCAATGAAACATTACATAGAGTTGTCAGCCGTGGGACTTTCATACATGTAGGAATAAAACAAGTCGACTAAACAATTAGATTTCATACAATTCAAAACTCTAGGACTTCACACAAATAGACTTAGAGAACATATAAATAGCTAGGACTTCACATAAGTAGAAATTTGAAAACTAACAACCAACGGCTGAAGCATACCCCAATTGGTTCCCGATCACGGTTTCCACCACATCAATGGTGATGTAGATACGGTTGAGCTCTGACCTTGGCTAGATAACTTTTTCTTGCTTTCCATATAGCGTGGCTTTCTTGGGCCGAAGTTCATTGCGGGGAATGAAGGTGGGTTCGACGGGCCGTCAAAAAGTCTACGGCATCAGGAGTTCAAGGGTGGAGATGTAACTTCAATGGACTTATCATCTGAAGCTTCACTTTCATCCAAATTAATCACGGGGTTCGAAACTTCTTCATTCTTGACGTTGTCGAGTGTGAAAAGGATCATCATGTCGTCATAAAGTGGTTCGCCGCAGCTGTAGTATGCTTTAGCCATTGGTTTCTCTTGCAAAAAAAATAAACGTAAATCACATATAACAAATAAATGAATAAGCACTAAAGATAAATAATGAACACCTTACCATGAACATCTCATTCCATTTATCATCGCTAGTGAATACACGATTGCTCTCTCTATCCCAGTCGGACCCTTCATATGCAAAAACCTACTTGTAGGTCGCATACCTGTCTCATAGGAGAGTGAATCGGTAGTAGAGATCGTCCCAATCGAGTCTTAGAGTGAGATTGTTGTTCAAGAGAATGTCCTTCGCCGCCAGTAAGGCATCTGTTGGCGCATGATCATGTTTGAGCTCCGGGTATTTCTCCATTAGTGAGATAAGACACTCAATGAACACCTTATCAAAAGTCTTGTTCCATGGCTAATTGTAGAAGTATTGTCTTTGAGGTGTGAGATTGGAGAAGTCCATCTGCAAAGTGAGCGAAATATAGTGAATGGATTAAGTGAAAAAAATATGCAACCACTAAGACCATCTATAACAATTATAAAGCTTAAGTGAGAGAAATATTTGTGAGGCTGCCTATGCACTATTTGAGAGAATCTTTTGACCATTCAAGGGTTGTCATTCAATTCAAAGTATGCTTGCTCAAGAGAATCTTCACCCAAAAAAAAAAAAACAAAACAAAACACAAGAATTGAGAGGAGATACTTGATTTGACAAGGCGGGAAAAAGCTGCAATGTGTCAGAGTACCATTTTGATACAACCAAAAACGCCTTTATTTCAAATGAAGCCTATTTATACCTTATTCCATTCCAAAATCAAGCACGAGAAACTAAAATCTTTCTAGCCAAATCGCTGAAGAAATCTCTCACGCTCAAATCATTCAACAGTCGAAATTAGACGAATTTCCCAAGTCTTGATAATGAGATTTCGCATTTTAGAATCTGAGTACTAGACGTTTACTGTTGTCTAGTTTACTCATTCAAACTCTCTCTTCATATTCTGATTACATATATTTTAGTAGATAGAAGAGTTGTAACTTCCATCATTGTAGAGTGCAGTCAAGCTCTGCAACAAGGAAGAGTTAGCATTTAAATTCACACTTTATAGTAAGTTGTAAAGAAAAGGTTGGGATATTATGTTAAGGGGGAACTTGAATCAAGTTAATAAACAATTTGTTTTGATTCGATTCCAAAACCCTATTAGAATATTTCCTTGTTATTTTTGATGGATCTAGACCAAGTTATTTTTCATAGTAAATCTTCCATGTTAGGAAGCTCTCATCATTATTCTAGAAGCGCATGTTATGAAGCAGTCAGAATTCACGAAGCGTCAGATGTCAAAGCGACATCAAGCATTGAAAGCGTCAACAGATTGAAGTTTGAAAGCATATGGGAAACGCTCTCAAGACTGATACTAGAGCATGCTAACATTCTATGGAAGCAAGCGCTCTCAAGTCAACTCACCAAAGCGTCTCTGATATGGAGCCGGACTTAAAGTATTAATCTGTGCTAGTGTGATAAGTTTGACTTACAGAATCCAAGTTTGATTTTCAAACGATCGGATGTCTGACAAATTACCGCATAAAGCTTACGTGTCAACACCCCATTGCACAATAGATGCAGCTACAGTCCGGAAAGTTAAAGTTAGGTGAAAGTCGCCATGCCTCTAGGTGCGGCGGACACCCCTTCCTAGCTCTGCAGTCTGTAAAGAGACTAACACACACCGACTTATCTGGCAAATGAGGAACACGCAACCTCTTCTCTCTCAACGGGAAGTAGGGTTCCTCTTACTATAAATAGAAGGAGTTGCATACACTAACACTATGCACGAACAAACCAATTATCTCGCAAGCAATAACTCAAGAAAAAATCATCTTTATTTCCCTTTAGTTCTTCAAAGCGCTTCAACTTTAGTGTGTCCTCAAGAAACTTATTTTCTTGAGTATTACTACTTTCTTTCTAGGTTCAACCGCACATATTCATAACCTAGTTTTTGAGAATCCTTATCCCTTTACATTTAATCTTCATTGTAAAGGATTCTCACTCTACGAAAACCAAAAACCCAAAACCCAAGTCTATTGTTCTTAGATTGAGTTGTAAGGTTGTAAGTTTTTGCTTAGAAAGTTGTTTATTGTAAGGCATCTCGAGAGCCCGAAATCTCTGAGGATTCGAAGCAAGTTTGTTACTAGCTTTGAATCACTTCTCCATAGAAGTATAAAACAAGGAGTACCGAGTGAAGGTATTCATCCCTTCATGGATAAGAGTGGACGTAGGATAGTTACTCTGAACCACTATAAAGCGTTTGTGTTATCTACTTTATTTATTGCTTTGATTTATTACATTCACACACACACGCTCTAAATATTCAATATTGTTTTAACTCGCAAGAAAAATAAGTCTCGCCACATTCCGCACAACACACACACAAGAGAGAAGCTTTGAAAGCCTCACAAGCCTTCAAAGCGTGTACTTGGTAAAAAGGCTGAAAAACGAAAGAGAAGTTAAACACTTCTCAACACACGTATTCAACCCCCCTCTACGTTTGTTAGTCACTTTCGGGACCAACAAGTGGTATCAGAGCAATGGTTCTAAATGACCACTGTTTCTGAATACTGGTAGCGCGAAAGCATTACAGAAGGTCTACCTGAACTCATCCTTTCATAAAACTTGCATTAAAACCTCACTCACTGCATTCTGCATTTTTCTAACTTATTTTCAAGATATGTCTTCCTCAACACAGCTTCCTCAGTTCTCGATTGAGGGCTACACCATGTGGAGCTTCCGTGTGGAGTCCCATCTCGCTTCACTTCATGACCGCATGTATGAAGTGTTAGAGAAAGGACCTATTGTCATTATGAAGTGTGCCACGAGGAACAGAGAGAAGGAGGAAGCCGTAGACCTAGACGGCAACGCAGTTGACGAGGATGAAAGCACTTCCACCGATGTCTATGTCGTGAAGCCGAGAAATGAATATACGGCCAACGACTTCAAAGCTGATAATCTAGATCGTGTGGTGCACAACGTGATCTAGTCAAACATCTCCGACGCCTACCTCCCAAGAATCATGAAATGCAAAACGGCAAAGGAGATGTGGGAAACTCTTGCCTTAATCTCTCAAGGCATAGAGAAAATCAAAGAAAACAAACTCTCTGTACTGATGCAGGAGTTTGACGCTCTCAAAATGAGAAACAATGAGAGCATGGAGTCTTTCGAGACTCGAGTTTTGGGAATCACCACCATGGTGGCTTCCCTTGGAAAAGATCTCACCTTCAAAGAAATTAATCTGAAGGTGGTTCGCGCTCTGTCTGGAAAATGGCAGACGATGAAGGAGCTCTTCCTCTCACAAAAGGAACTGGGAGACATGTCTCCAGAAATGATGTTCTCCGAGTTCAAAGCGCTCAAATTTGACCTGGTCAAGAAAGCGCCTCGCGAGGATGAGGAGGAGGCTCCAGTGAAACCAAAGAGTCTTGCTTTCAAAGCCGATGTAGAGACCACCACCACTGAATCCAACAGTTCCAACAGCGATGTTGCTGAAATGTCGAGAGAAGAATTGGAGGATTACGCTCTCTTCCTAGTAAGATAGTTTAACAACTCCAACACTAGAGCGGCTAAGTATAAAGATTCTACAAATCTCAAGGCCAAAGCTCGCGCTTCATCCCACGTGATGGGAAGAGGGACGACAAATCTATAGCCATCCCTAGAGACAAAGCCAACATTGAGTGCTTCGAGTGCCACAAGATGGGGCACCACAGAAGTGAATGCCCAAAGCTCTCAACCAAAGAAAAGGACGAGGTCAAAGCTCGCCGTGAAGTAAACTGTCGCGCTTTCGTAGCTAACGCTCCCGTTGAATCTAAAAAGCCAATCGACCATGATGAAGATCAGTTCAGTGATGATGAATATGATCTTGGCTGCATGGCGATCGAAGCTAAAATGGAAGAGGTACAAAATATTGAACTCAATACTCTTCCATTAACACTAGGAAGTGAATGTGGTGACGATGAGGATGAGGCTTTCAGCTTGGAAAGTGATCTCTTTGACGACTATTTAGAGTTGCTCAAGAATCACGAATCCTTGCAAGAAGATCTCATTCGGTTCAGAAAGGAGAATCACAGATTAGCCAATACACTCGAGTCTAGAGAAAAGGACATGTTCGAGTTGACGGCTAAGTTCGATGATCTTCATGAACGCCACCTACGTACCATATCCACTTTCAAGGAACACAAAGTCACTCTTGATCGACTCAATAGTGTGTCTGTAGCTATTGAAACAATTGAAAGTTCCTTTAAACCTTCAAAAAGTTTGAAGGGAATCGGCTTTGGTTCCACACACACAGCTTCGACCGATGCTGGTTCTAAAGCATCGTTGAAAAGGCTCAAAGCCGCTCAACCTGCTACCAGCAAAGGAAAGGAGTTAGTCAGGTTTGTGGCTAAAACTTCAAGGCAAGCTTCCAAAGCACCTTTGAAGGTTCAAACCAACGCTTCGAATAAATCAAAGACTAAAGAGCCTAAACGCTCTAAGTGCAATTCAAAGCGTGTCCAGTCTGCGACTAACCCGAAGCGTCAATAAGAGCGTAAGGCTCACTTGAACAACTTCACATCTCATGGAGGGACTCATGTGTGCTTTATCCTTGATGCTTCACATAAATTTTATGATCGAAGCCTTATCGATCATTTTACACAGAGTGAAAGCGTTCTTTCACGCTCTCAGAGAAGAAGGAACAGAAAACGCTTTCACTATTACACACACGATTACACTCAGAGCATTCCTATTAAACAAAGCCCTATTTGCTTCAATCAGGATCTCGAGAAAGGAATCACTCTCTCAGTGAATCCAACTCGAGTTCCCAAAGCAACTAACATTAAGGAACCCAATGCAAATTAGGGTACCTAAAAATTGTTGATCTTATAGATCAAAGCGGCAAACTCGAAAGATGCGGACCAGAGGAAGGAAGAAGTTGTTTGGTACCTAGACAGCGGATGTTCACATCACATAACGGGTGAACGATGTTTCCTCAACGAGTTTGTTGAAAAATAGGGTCCAGAAGTAATTTTCGGTGATAATGCGAAAGGCATCACCATCGGATACGGTACATTTTGCATTGGAAATATGAGACTTCCTAACGTCTCATATGTCAAGGCCTTAAATATAATTTACTTTCTATTTCCCAATTCTGTGATAACGGGTTCGTGGTAAAGTTTATCTCTAACCAATGTGTTGTCAAGAACAAAGAGTCTGTGCAGGTTGTTCTTACAGGTATTCGAAAGCATAACGTGTACATAGCCAACTGGAGCAGCTGCCAAGTCAGAGCATGTCTCGTCGCTAGAAGCACCTCAGAAATTGGGTGGTTATGGCATCGTCGCCTCAATCACTTGAACTTCAAGACGATGAACAAGATTTCCCAGAAAAATCTTGGACGAGGCATCCCTAATGAGGTCTTCAACAAGAACATTGTGTGCCGAGCTTGTCAAGAGGGAAAGCAAATCAAGAAGTCCTTTCAAAGCGTCAAAGGACATGACTCATCCCGAATTCTATAGCTCCTTCACATGGATCTCTTCGGTCTCATCACACCCGTCACCTTGAGTGAGAGAAAGTACGCTCTTGTAGTTGTGGGTGATTACTCACGCTACACTTGGGTACCGATTCTATTCAAGAAGAATGACACACTCCGGGAACTCCCAAAGCTCATAAAGCAACTGACGGTGCAAAAAGGATAGACTGTGATAAAGATACGCTCCAACAAAAGAACAAAATTTCTCAATCAATTCATCGAAGAGTATTGCACAGAGGATCCTTCATCAACCTTCCGCAGCTCGCACTCTGCAACAAAACGGCGATTGCAGAGCACCGAAACAGAACTATCAAATAAGATGCACGTTCGATGCTCGCGGATGCCCAACTACCAAAGAAGTTCTGGGGAGAAGCAACTTTCACCTGCCTGCTACACCCAGAATCACACTCTAATCAACACAGGCCATAACAAAACCCCACATGAATTGTGGAAATGGGGAATTCCTATTCTCTCTCATTTACATATTTTTTGTTGTAAGTGTTTCATTCACAACAATGGTAAAACGCAATTGAGAGTGTTTGATAGCAAAGCTGATATGGGAATATTCCTTGGATATTCTCCTACTAGCATTGCCCATTGCGTCTACAATTGACGGTGAAGACATGCTTTGAGTACAAATCTACGTCGGCGACATCATCTTTGGCTCTCCAAATCAATGTCTAAGTGACAAGTTTGCAGGTTTGATGAAGAGAAAGTACAAGATGTCGATGATGGGGCCGATGACTTGCTTTTTAGGATTGCAAGTGAAGCAAACGAGTAGAGGAACTTTCATCAATCAAGCCAAGTATACCGCGATATGCCCATTAAGTTTGGTATTCAAAATTGCAAAAGCGTGAAGATTCCCATGAACACCAACTTCAAGATAGATCCAGATCTTGACGGCAAATCAGTCAACCCTACGGATTATCGTATGTTGATTGGTTCATTGCTCTATCTTACAGCTAGCCGGCCCGACATCACTTTTGCTGTGGGCGTCTGTGCTAGATTTCAAAGCAATCCAAAGCAAAGCCATTTGGAGGGAGCTAAGCGTATTCTTCGATGCCTTAAAGGGACTATCAACTTAGGTCTTTGGTATCCGGCAGAAGATGATCTCATGCTTAGTGGTTACTCCGATGCCAACTTTGGTGGATGCAAAGTTGATCGAAAATTAACTACAGGAACGTGTGAATTTATTGGCAACAAGCTTGTCTCATCATTCTCCAAGAAACAAACAAGTGTTGCCACCTCTACCACCGAAGCGAAATACATGGCTGTGGGAAGTTGTTGCTCTCAAATCCTTTGGCTAAAGCAGCAGTTGAAGGACTATAAAGTGGAATGCTCGGAGATTCCAATTTATTATGACAACACAAGCACAATTTTCATCACTCACAATCCCGTGCTTCACTCTAAGTGCAAGCATATTGAGATTCGCCATCATTTTATAAGGGATCACGTGGAAAAGAAGGACATAGTGGTGGAAAAGATAAGTACTGATTATCAGAAAGCGGATATTCTCACGAAGCCGCTTCCTCAAGCTCGCTTTAATCAGTTATGCCTAGAACTAGGGTTACTTGACCCTGGTGAGGAGAAGGTGGAGTAAGGAGGAGAAGGTAAAGCGTGTTCCCTACCTATCCACACGCTTTCCTCGTTGTAGGAAAGATTGTTGGGATAATCGGTTAAGGGGGAACCGGTCTTTACAAAAGTTGTGAAAGATAAAGACGAAGATCAAGACCGAGGGATGGATTTCTCTTTGGAGCACCAACCTCTACAAGCTTTTACTTTTATGTGAAAGCACGGTTGAGTGTTCCTCCTTTCTCGAGCTAATCAAATTAGCTTGGTTAAGGTTGAGTGTTCGTACCACGACGCTCGTAAAACTCTGTGCCGTCTTGTCAGAGCGGTGCACAAGTGGATACACTTTGTGGATGATCAAGGAAGTCAAACTTGTAGGTTTAGAGTTTGCACAACCGTGACTCCATTCCCAACCCTTCTATCTCCTTCTACGATGCTGAAAAACCATGAAAGCGTTGAGCTATGGTCATCATCAAAGTAACAAAGCGCATTCGTAAGATGGGGCATGTGTGTGGAGTCACTCTTGATGTATGATCACTCAACAAATCACAAGCTTTCATGGTGGATAAGGAACCAGAAGTGAAGCGTGCTGAAGACTCTCACCACTGCTTATTGTGAAAGCCTCATTTGTTATGAATAATGTGAAGCACCTACTCTAAAAACGGCAAGTGTCTACTCTCAAGAATTTTGCTTCATGGAAATATGAGATGGCTTGCCCTAGTAAGGAGAGTGAAATCATAGCTCTGTCATGGATGATATGAATTTCATGCCCGAACGGTATATCCCTAGTAAAGTGTGAGGCAACTTGCATCATTCCAATAAAATCTATGAAGAAACTCATCCCCAACTGGGTCCCTTGTGGATTTTGTAATCTCATATTCACCCATGTTGTGGAAAACATGAGAAAGACCTACCCAAGTAAGAGAAAAGGACTTAACATTATTTCATCTCTCATCATAAGTAAAGTGCCTCCCCTACAGAGTTGACGCTCTCTTAAAGATAGTTTGAAGCTCTGTTTAAGGGGGAAGCACACTAACTTAGAGAGAAAGCGCCTAGATGAGAATAGACGTTCTCACACTTCCAAAGTGTAAACGTTCTTGTTTCTCAGCTAACGCTTTAACATTTGAGTATGTGGATCGTCAAAATGTGGAATCAGTCAATTACAATATTGACTGACTGGTAAGTCTTCCTTTCGTGTCTTTCAATTCAAGTAAGTGAGTCAACGCAAAGCATCTTCAAGAACTCTATGCGTGACTTACTGAAAATATTAAAGTGCTGATACAGACGCTTTCTGAATTAGACGCTCTCATCTAAATTCCAAAGCGTAGCAATCAGCCAAATTTCAAATATATTTGAAAATTAATCTCTCATTAATTCATTTATATAGGTGTAGCATATACTTAGCTGTATAAAGTAGGATATCAATCGAGTATATGTTACGTGTGATATCTTTGCATTTAATGCAAAGACTGTTGTGGATACAGTACTCGAGACCCACTCGCGCGTGTATCTCACGCGAGCTACCAAACCGCCAAAAACTTTTAATCTTGGCTGTCAGACGTTTTGAATTACTTTTTCCTTGACCACACGATTAAAGTAACCGCAGAGCACGATCTTAACCACTCACCCCATTTTCGGGAAGTGATCACAGCCACTCACTGTGACACGTCACCCCACTACTTTTCTCTTTCTTATATATATACACTGATTCACTTCATCATCTTCATCACTTTCACCATTGCTGCAAATTTTCGAGTTCTCTCTCTCACAAAACTTCAAAACTACTAAAAATTCTCTATTTTCCAGACTTCTCATCTTCCTTCACAATGACGAACGCCAAAACCAAGACAGTTGCTTAAAGCTGCTTCGCTGATTTTGTCTATATAGAGGCTCACCTCGACCGTGATCTTCTTACAGATGGCAGAATCATCAAGCGCGCCATTCTCAACTCCGGGTTGGATAGGCTTCTTTTTCAGTATCCTACCTACATCAATCCAGTAGGGGTGGTTAAGTTCTTCATGAACTTGAACAAAGAAACCTTAATCACCAAGATTGCTCTTCGAAAGACTGATGAATCCGGCCTCGTTCATCAGGGTACTACAGACGATTTAGAGCTGAACGCTCTGTTCGAAGACATCATCCTTCTCCCCAACACCGGCGCGAATCCCAAATCTGCTGGAGATGCAGATATTCAGAGGGAGTTTGCCGCTTCACCACAAACCCTAGGGCGTTCTTCCTTAGGAAGCAAACCAGGGTTTCCACTCTTCGAATGCCTTTCAACCATCTCGCCAATGTCATGACAAAGTGTTTACTTTGTCACACTAGAAGCTGGTCCACACTTACAAAGCAGAAGATCTGTCTTATGTTGGCGCTCTGTGATTTAGCTATCAACCATACCGCTTACTATTGGAGAGTGTGGTTCATCAACCAGCTCTTAGAAGCAAAACGGGACATGAGCGAGATCATGGAGGGAAACGACCGTGGAAAATTCGCCTTCTGTGGAAAGCTAAAGTTCGGCATGAAAGTGTCGATATTTTTGGAGCACGCCTGGCCCGCTCAAGAATGGCCAGTGGAGAAAGCGTACTCGAGAGTGCTCTTCAACAAAGCACTTTCAGGGGACGACTTTGGCAAAGCCCCTCCAACTGCTACCACCATTGAATACACGGAAGTGGAAGCTTTGCTTCTCAAGAAAGCGTTGGAGGGTGGGAAGAAGAAAAAGGGTGGGAAAGCCCCCAAATAGCTGAAACGTTCTCAGTTGTCAGAGAAATTAGTCCCTTCTATGAAGGGAAAGTGTGTCTCAGTAGATGAGAATGATGAGGAAAGCGCTTCCTCATCCAGTGCTTCAGATTCAGACAAGACTTTAAGTCAGGATCTGGAAGCCGGTGCCAAAGCTGCCCATGAAGAAGGAGAGCAAGTTGATACGCCTGGTGCCGACGCTCAACAGATTGACGCTCTCAACTTCAATGATGGAGCGTCAAGTCCATCAGTGGATGAGGAGCTCCAGGCTGACACTCCTCCAACTCCCAAAGCGTCCAACCCAGTAGTGAAGGTTGTTGACATGGATCTCGTCTATGCAGAGGAGGAGATTCGCGAGTTCTTTGGAGAGTTTCCTCTACCTCCATACGTTCTTGAGATAATCGTACCCTTTCTCAAGTACGTCCGAAGCTGCGGCACCAACATTTACAAAGTATGCCAGGATGTCACGGCTAAGGGTTCCAAAGCGCTGATCGAGGAGGAGGCCTTGATCCTTGGAAGCTTAGGCTTAGAACGCTTTGACTATCTGATTGATGAGCCAGAAGTGTGGAAGCTCATCGAGAGGAAGGTACGGAGCTTGTGCCCTCCTACACTCCCGCTTCCACAGATGAACCAGCTGGGACAGCGTTTGAAGAAAGGCTCTCAGTTTTTCAAACCGATCACAATGAAGTGGAGCGTGAGTGCTCCCAGCTGAAGGAGGCAATAAAGGAGAAAGAGAACCGGTTGTTCGAAGCCGAGGAAGAGAAGAAGAAGACGGCAGCAGAGCTTTCAACTGCTACCACAGAGTTGGAAGAGCTGAAAAAGAAGCTGGCAACTGCTGAGAGCCAGTTGGCCATAGAGAAGGCAAATCTCCAGAAAGCTAATGAAGAGCTTTCGAACGCAAACTCACAGCTTCAAGAAATTCCTGAATTGTGTTCGGAAATACTGAAGCTATCTGAAGATCTGATGATTGCTCTCGACGACGTCGATCAAAGCGAGGAGGCGCTGGAAGCTGAGATCGATCGTTCGGAGATCGAGCAGGATGAGCAAGAGCGTGTCCAACGAGAGCTCAAATCTTCTGAAGCAGAGCTCTCCAAGACAAACGCGAAGCTTATCCAACTAGAGAAAGAGCTGAAAGCGGCAAAAGCTGAGAATGTGGAAGCTGATTCTGTCGCTCGCCAGCTGAAGGAGAAGCTACTTTCAGTCGAACATACGCTCGGTGCTTCGGAGCAACAAAGAAAGTATGCTATGGCCATGGTGGGACGCTTGAGCCAGGTTGAGCCAATCCATAATGAGACACTTGAGCGCATCTCCAACAAAATCGGGGTGCTCTCAGATTTGGTGCAATCTGAGCTTCGTATCTACAGGACGAGCTTTGAAAGGTCAATCATTTTTACCAACACGCACTCTCCAGCTCTAGTACTTCCAGCACAAGTCCTCGGCGCTCTCCTGGCACAGAACCTATTGAAGCCAAATCAGCCAAACATTACTTTGCCAGAAGCCGCTAGCCAAAGCGCCACCGTACAGTCCGTTCCCTCTAAACCGGGTTTTGATGCTGCCAAAAAGGGGGAAATGACTGGGACGTTAAGTGGTCCATCCACAACGGCCAAGGCAACAGAGGACGCTTCCAAGAAGGTGGAAGCATCAAAGAAGGGGGAAGCAGAGCGGCGAGTAATCATCTCCAAGAAGCCTGAAGATGCCGCTCCACTTCAAACAGTGTCAGCAGTGCCACAACCACAAAAAGAGAAGCGTCAGAACACAGAGCCTGCTGACACCAACCTCAAGAAGAAGAAGAAACTAACTCCCACAACGATGACCAAGGAGGCTGGAGCGTAACGCGAACTTCATGATGAGTTAGACACGATTTTGCTGCACAAAATGAAGTTCCACCTCTGCGGGTATCTGTTGAAGCACACACCGACAAATGACGCTGAAAGAGAGTGCCTGGAAGTGATGGCAAAATATAAAGCGGTGTCGGAGTGCATGGATGAAGTTTTCAACAAAAAGGTGGTGACAGACTCAGAAAAAACGCTTCACCTTTCGAGAGTCTGCGCACTATTGCCTTCGAGAAGTGTAGGAAGGCGATATATGGCAAGGAGGAATTTGAAAGGAAAAGGCTAAGGGATGAGGCTTCTAACGCCAAATTTGTTGATGAGATCATTCCAGCTGACCTCAAGGAGGAATGGAATGATGCCAAGATTAAGTTCGTTAAACGCTTCTACTACTGGCAAGGCTTTCGCACTGAATACGCCATGGACTGCTTCGTTGCATACATAGATCATTACAAAGCCTCTCTCTTCAACAAAATTTTGGAGTTGGCAGAAGGAGTGACTCTCAAACCTCCAAAACAAGAAAGCTACAAACTCCCACTCATTGGAGGCGCTATCCCAGATGAGGAAACAATCAGAAATGAGGTCGATGAATGTGCAGAATGGCTCGAACAGAACAACCGTCCTAACCGCTCTAAAGCTACCATCTTGGATAGGGTCCACAAAGCCTATGGCTTAATTCCTCTCGCCCCACGAAAACGCTTCAAGAGATGATCATTATTGTAATCTATATTTTCTCAACTCATATATACAATGATATCATTTCTTACTTCAAGACAACATCTCATTGTCTTATTTATACGCTTTCATTAAATTGTCTTAATCATTGCGCTTTGCTAATCCACTCATTCTTATAAAGTCTAGATTGAGTCTAGATTCTTTAAGTACTTGACATCGGGTTTTGGCATCATCAAAAAGGGGGAAATTGTTGGGATATTATGTTAAGGGAAAACTTGAATCAAGTTAATAAACAATTTGTTTTGATTCGATTCCAAAATCCTATTAAAATATTTCTCTTGTTATTTTTGATGGATCTAGACCAAGTTATTTTTCATAGTAAAGCTTCCATGTTAGGAAGCTCTCATCATTATTCTAAAAACGCATGTTATGAAGCAGTCAGAATTCACGAAGCGTCAGATGTCAAAGCGACATCAAGCATTGAAAGCGTCAGCAGATTGAAGTTGGAAAGCATATGGGAAACGTTCTCAAGACTGATGCTAGAGCATGCTAACGTTCTATGGAAGCAAGCTGTTTCACCCAAAATAGTGCTAGCAATAGGACTAGGTCTATCGTAGTACTAGTAAGATGAACCCTAAGTCGAATCTCAAGGAAAGCTTAACAGGGAAACCAATTGTGCGATTATCTACCCTAAGAAAGCAAGTAAAAACAGGGGGGGTTTGGATTTAAATTAAGTTCTAGGCTTTAAAATGAAAGAAAGCAATTAAAAGCAATTAATCTTAAACCTTGAGATTAAAAACTATGTAAAAGCAATAAATCTACCTAGGCATGAATTGAAAAGAAAGCAATAAAGAAAGCAAATAAATTTACACTAGTGCAAAGAAACCTAAACATGCTTATTAAATTAAATCTAGAAAAACTAAACAAAGTTTGAATCTTAGAAAAATAAAAGCAAGAGAACATGAAAAGCACTTAAAATTTAATCTAAGAATTTTAACTAGACTTACGAGAATTTAAACGAACGAAGAACGATGAACTAAAGAAAAAACAAAAACTTGAATTAAACTTGCAAGAACTTGAATCCGGATTCCCAATCTTCAAAGCAATGCTCTAAACTAGGGTTTTAGAAAGCTAAAAATCTAAAGAATCAAAAGTCTCCTCGTTCATAAGAGTTTACATATATATAGGTCTTCAAAAACCTAAACAAATAAGGAAAATAGCATATCAAGTCGGCCAGGCCCAGCGGCCCGCTGGGAAACCCTCTCGCAATTCTCTCAATTGGTAGGCCCAGCGGCCCGCTGAAGCCCAGCGGCCCGCTAGCCTGCCTCTTCGGCCTTCTTCATTTATTTTTCTCTTCTTCTCTTCTCGTTTCTCCTATTCTTCAACGAGCTTCGATTCCTTTCATCCTTCTTCACTTGACATTCACCGTTTCATTTTAAAACATCCAAAACATGCCCTCTTCTTTAATCTTTCGAACCATTCTCCTCTCGACCCCAACTTCACCTAAAACACAAGAAAATAACAAGAAAGACGAACCAAAAGAAACTAAAAACGACTCTCAAAATACTAGAAAATTCACACAAAAACATACTAAACAAATCCCCCACACTTAATCCTTTGCTTGTCCTCAAGCAAACTATACTCAAGATATGATATCAAGCGATGAATTATGAAGTGACAATGCATTAGACTTCAGTATTTCCTATAAAGCATACAAGTGAAACATGCAACTTCCCAACAAACTTTTCATAGCAAACTTCAACATTTAGCCTCTTTGAACAAGAATCCTCACAACATGGAAATTATACGAGTGAACCCTCATCTCTCAAGTGTATAGGTAGGAAAACAAATCACTCAATTCAAGACAAACACAAAGTCTACCATAAGCTTGCAAATCGTCTCACCTCTCCATTGCTTAAGTGTGTGCTCAAAACAAAGATCAAAAAGGACTTATTATTGGTTATAATGTAGGCTCTTTGGTAGGTGAGGAATTTTTGGCTAAAGTGAGTTAATCCCCAAAGGTTTCAATTCACTCAACTCTCTCTTTCTTTCCAACAACTCTTGATCCCCCCACACTACTTCAAACCATGGCAAAAACTTCAAATTCATCACCAAACTTCTTTCAAAAACTCTATGTTACTTCCTACTCATTTATGCTCTTATTCATTCTCTTTTCTTTTTTTTTCTTTTTTTTTTTACATATATATAGAGCTTATATGAGTAGGGGGTTCTAACTTCTCAATCCAATTTTCTAATCCTTTTCTTCTCTTTTTCAAAAGATTTTTCCAACAACACACTCCCAATCCAAACCAAAACTCAATCCCAACGTTAATTCCTTACCCAAGGCTTTCCAAAGAAATTAGATCTAAGTAATAGATCTCCAAGGCTCAAAGGGGCTAACTAGGATTTTAGTGTTTCAAATTTGGACAAGGTAAAAGGGAAAGAAAAGGCTATGAAAGATGGCCTAAGATCATCTCTTCATTTTTAAGCACACGATGCAATCTCGAGGGAGAAACCAAGACAAGTTCTAGAGACAATTATGCATGCTTGAACATTCACACACAAGAAAGGAATTTGACTATCATCATGCATTTAGTCAAGGCTCAAAATCTCACAACATAGGGTAAAGAGGTGATTCATGTTCGTGGAGGCTAAAGTCTACATTTACCAATCAAATCTATCGAGTCCTAACATGCTCACAAGTAAGTTTTCAATCAAAATAAGCAATCATCATTAGCCTCATCATCACAACAAAACTCATGCTTGACCAATCCACATAGATGTTGAAAGACTCACAAAAGGATTAAGCAAACAAATCACTAATAAATCAAAAATAAATCCTATCACAAAATTTCTACATCCCCCCCCCCCCACTTAAAAACATGCAATGTCCCCATTGTAATAAAAGTAAAGAGAAAGGGATGAGAAAGCTTCACTAATGACGACACAATTCAGCAATCAAACTTCAAATCCTCAAAGGACCCCATAAGCAAGTTACCTACACAAACAAAAACAAAGAAAACCAAGCATAATATCTACTAAAGAAAATAAAATAAAGTAAAAAAACAAAAACTAACCAAAAAACAAAATTAAAAGAAAAATAAAATGAACAACTTACCAAACTTACCAAAACTACAAAGGTGGGTTGGAGGGATGAGAGGGGTCGGAATATGAAGCCCAAGGAGTACCGGCCCAAGGATCCGTCTCGGTATGAGGAGTAAGGTTAATACCGGACCAACGAGAAAATTATGTCTCCAAATTGGAGACTCTCCTATCAAGGCTACTCACACTCGTGTTGATGGATCCCATATGTGTGTTAATAGCCCGAAGAGTAGCACCATGCTCATCAAGACACTCCATGAGACGGGTAGCAAAGTCCGTGGGGAACCCAGCAGAACCAAAACCGGATCTATAATCGTAGGTAGGACCCTCCGGGGGAGACTCGGGCTCTTCATAAGCATCTTCTTCCATAGCAGCCTCATGTGATGATCCCCCCGCCCCTGATGATCCTTCTCCACCATCTCTTGGTCCTCGAGCAATCCTCATCTCATCGCGAACACAAGAGCGGTCAGCAACGGGATAAAACTGAGTAGCTGACTTCAAAATCTTTCCCTTGATAAATTCAGCCAAGCTAATCGGCACACTCGGCATGGCATTCATGTTAGCACCCGGAACTGCGATGCCAAAGTGCCTTGCCAAACGGGTGGCGATGTGAGTCAAAGACGGGTGGCTCTTGCTCATCTTCTTGATACTATCGATTTGAGCCCAAACGAAAGGTGAAAGACATACCTTCGTATTATGCTTAGCATACCAAAGGAGATTAACCTCATTGCTATTCACTTTATTCGCCTCCTTTTTGCCCGAAATATTATATGTTATAAACTTATGCAGAAAGGAAAGAACTCCATCTTGAATGAACCCGGCTTGTGTGCCACTCGGATTCCAATTGTTAAATCCCGTCAATTCCATCCAAGCCATATGCACATTAAAACTTTCGGGCACACCCATAAGTGCCCCTTCATCAAGTGAAAAACCAAATGCATCATGCATATCCTTAACAGTGATTTCATACTCAAGCCCCTCAAACCGACGTCTCATACTTGAATTCCCGGGCCTATAATCACAAGTAACCAACATCTCCAAACACAAAGAATCATACCCAACATTCTCATGCTCCGCTAATTTAAACAAGCATAAATTCTTCAAATATCTAACCAATTGAGATCTAATTCTCAAGCTATTCACCAAACCCCAATCAAGATGATGCGGAGGAGTAACGGGTAAAGGCAAAAACGAGCTATAAAGTTTACCTTCCGCATGAGATAAGAGTGGGAAAGGGCATCGGTACATCCTCGAGAAAGTGGGATCGAGGTTGTGAGCTTGAGAGTGTGAGCCCTCATCGGGTTATTGGGAACGAGCCGGGCGTTTGCTACCACGAGCCATCTTCAATTGTGGAGGAGGAAGACGAATGGGAGTGTGGAAACCGGTGCTTGGGGTTCAATTTTGAGGAAGGTGTCGGCTGGGTCGGCGGTTGTGAGAGGAAGAAGAAGAATTTCAGGGTTAAAAACCCGCTTTCCCCGATTTTGACCAGGTCCAGCGGCCCGCTGGGACTAGCTCTCGCATTTTTCCGGAAAAAGTATCCAGCGGCCCGCTTAGCCCAACGACCCGCTGGCCCGAGCTCTCGCAAAGTCCACCTCTTTTTTTTTTCTTTTTTTTTTAATTTAAATTCCTGCAAAATAATTACGAAAAGTTAAATAAAACTAAAGAAAATAAGATAAAAAGAAAATTCAAGAAAAACGAACAAAAACGTGGGTTGCCTCCCACAAAGCGCTTGTTTAACGTCATTAGCTCGACGGAATGTGAATGTTTCTAATGGAGATGAGGGATCAGAGATTGAAGTCTCTTCAATGGTGTTAGACATAGTTTCTCCCTCGATGTATACTTTCAGGCGGTGTCCGTTCACAACCCATGTCGAGCCCGATGCTTCATCCATAATTTCAACAGTCCCAAATGGAAACACCTTGACGACGGTATAAGGACCACTCCACCTTAATTTCAACTTGCCCGGAAACAACTTGAGACACGAGTTGAACAAGAGCACTTTCATTCCGGGCGTGTATTCCCTAAAAAGAACACGTTTATCATGAAGTCTCTTCATCTTATCCTTGTAGATCTTCGCGTTCTCATAAGCCTCATTCCGGAGCTCATCCAACTCCTCCATTTGAAGCATCCTCTTGCTCCGAGCACTTTCATGAGTAAGATCGAGTTGTTTGAGCGCCCAATACGCCTTGTACTCTATCTCAACCGGCAAGTGGCATGCTTTTCCGAAAACTAGACGATAAGGACTCATGCGGAGAATGCCCTTGTAAGCAGTCCGATATGCCCATAATGCCTCGTTGAGCTTCTCCGACCAATCCTTCCTCAAAGGTTTGACCATCTTTTCCAAAATGCCTTTCACTTGTCGATTGCTTGTCTCCACTTGGCCCGAAGTTTGAGGATGATATGGAGTCGCCACCTTGTGAGTGATTCCATTCTTCTTCATGAGTTTGTCAAACAACTTGTTGCAAAAATGCTTACCACCGTCACTAATGATTGCACGAGGAAATCCAAACCTACACAAGATATTTTCCAGCACAAACTTCAAGACAACATGAGAATCACATGTTCTAGTGGGGATAGCCTCAACCCACTTAGACACATAATCTACAGCAAGCAAAATGTACTCAAACCCATTAGATTTTGGAAAAGGACCCATGAAATCAATACCCCAAACATCAAAAATCTCAACAATTAGGATGGGGTGAAGTGGCATCTCATTCATTCTCCCAATTGAACCCACTCTTTGGCATCGATCACATGCTTGGTAGAACGCTTGAGCATCCTTGAACAGTGTCTTCCAAAAGAGCCCACTTTGGAGAACCTTGTGTGCAGTCTTTTGGCCACCAAAATGTCTTCCACATGCTTCTTCATGGCACATTCTCAACACATCGACTTGTTCATGATCCGGAACACAACGCCGAATAACATCATCTTTCCCAATCTTGAACAAGTGAGGATCCTCCCAAAAATATTGCCTACAATCATGAAGAAACTTTTTCTTTCCTTGCTCGGTTAGTACATGCATTTTCTCATTATCGGTTAGATAATTAGCAATATCCGCATACCAAGGCTCAATATCAATTGCACACACATTCTCAAAAGGAAAAGATTCATGAATAGCATTATCATTCAAGCATGGAGGAATAGTATCAAGACGAGACAAGTGATCCGCTACCAAATTATCACTCTCTTTCCTATCCTTGATCTCAATGTCAAATTCTTGCAACAATAGAACCCACCTAATGAGCCTAGGTTTCGCTTGTGCCTTTGTCAACAAATGTTTAAGAGCACCATGATCACTATAGATAATTACCTTAGACCCTATAATATAGGAACGAAATTTATCTAAAGCAAAAACTACAACAAGCATCTCTTTTTCAGTGGTGGTGTAATTCACTTGAGCAGGGTTTAAAGTTAAACTTGCATAGTAAATCACACGCGACATCTTATCAACTCTTTGACCCAACACAACACCTACTGCAGAATTTGAAGCATCACACATAATTTCAAAGGGAAGTGACCAATCAGGACCAACTACAACAGGTGCAGACACTAACTTCTCCTTAAGTGTGGTAAAAGAGGCTAAGCATGCTTCATCAAAGTGAAAAGGAACATCTTGAGCAAGTAAATGGCACAGAAGTTGACTCAACTTAGAAAAATCCTTAATGAAACGTCGATAAAAACCGGCATGACCTAAGAAACTCCTAATTCCTTTGACATCACGAGGCGGAGGCAACTTTTCAATCACCTCCACTTTTGCTTTGTCGACCTCTATCCCACGACTCGAAACAACATGTCCCAAGACAATTCCACTTTTTACCATAAAATGACTATTTTCCCAACTCAAAGTAACACCACTCTCAATACATCTCTCCAAAACGTTTTCTATCTTATGCAAACAATCATGAAAAGAAGACCCAAAGACAGAGAAATCATCCATAAACACCTCAACAAAATCACCTATCATCTCCGAGAAGATAGACATCATACAACGTTGAAACGTACCCGGTGCATTGCAGAGTCCAAAGGGCATCCTCCGATATGCGTACGTTCCAAATGGGCTTGTAAACGCCGTCTTCTTTTAATCCTCCGGAGCTATGGCGATTTGATAGTAGCCTGACAAACCATCAAGAAAATAATAAAAATCTTGTCTAGCTAATCTATCTAACATTTGATCAATAAAGGGAAGAGGAAAGTGGTCCTTTTTGGTGGAAGCATTCAACTTCCGATAGTCAATGCACATCCTCCATCCAGTAACAGGACGAGTAGACACCAACTCATTTTTCTCGTTAGTAGAAACGGTGATCCCTCCTTTCTTTGGTACAACATGCACCGGGCTGACCCACTCACTATCGGCGATGGGATAGATGATTCCTTCCGCCAATAGCTTGTAAATCTCCTTTCGCACGACCTCCATCAAAATTGGGTTAAGCCTCCTTTGACCATCCCTCTTAGGACGAGTTCCTTCTTCGAGGTTGATGCGATGCATGCATGTGGTAGGGCTGATTCCTCGAATGTCCGCCAAGCTCCAACCGAAAGCAAGCTTATTCTTTTTCAAAACTTGAAGGAGATCACCCTCTTCTTCCTTGCTCAACAAACTTGAAATGATCACCGGCTTTTGCTCCTCATTTTCCAAAAAGGCATACTTTAAATGTGATGGAAGCTCTTTCAACTCTACTTTCTCTTCCTCTTTCTTGATTTGTGCCATCTCCTCCGGTGTTGGCTCAGGTAAAGGAAGTGGAACGGATAAACCAAGATCTTGCTCCATTCTTTGCCATTCTTCCTCATCACCAGAACCCCAAAACACCTCTTTTACCTCATCATCATTCCCCTGCACAAAAGAACTCTCGGCCAAGGCATCAATCATATCAATATAAGAACAATTATCATTATGATTAGCCGAAGATATAACATTCTTATGCACAGAAAAAGACACATCCTCTCCTAGCACAGACATCTTAATAGTTCCATTCTTCACATCAATCAAAGTGTTAGTAGTGGTCATGAATGGTCTACCTAATAAGAGTGTGTGCTCCTTACCATCTTCATGGACTTCCCTATCTCTAAAACAACAAAGTTAACCGGTACAATTAACCCACCCACACAAACCAACACATCCTCAACAACTCCCTTAGGATAACGAATAGAACGATCAGCAAGTTGCAAGGTCATGCGAGTGGGTTCAAATTACCTAACCCTAGTTGTTTAAAAATAGAATAAGCATGAGATTTATTCCAGCACCCAAATCCAACATACCTGAAGCTTGCTTACCATTTCCCAAAGCAATGTGGATGACGAAACTGCCCGGATCACGTTGCTTTTGAGGTAGAGGTTCTTGCATGATCAAACTTGCAACCTCAGACACGGTCACTTGCTCAGTCCTCCTCATACTTCCTCTTCTTCAATGCCAACTCTTTGAAAAATCGAACGTAGGCCGGAACATTTCTAATGACATCGAGCAATGTCAAGTTCACATTCACCTTAGACAACATCTTGTAAAAGTCCTCGAATTGTTGATCTTGCTTCTTGTTCTTGAGCCTACTTGGGAATGGAATGGGAGGAACATACGAATTTGGAGATTTGTGAAGCTCGGAATTATACTTCGAAATAGCCTGCTCGCCAGAATCATCTAGGTCCAGCGGCCCGCTGGGATCAACTCTCGGCAAAAAAAATTTAGGGGCCCAGCAGCCCGCTGGGAGCAGCTCTCGGGAATTGCGACTTTATTGTCGAAAACTTTTCGTTCCTCAAAACAGTCACTGCTTGAACTTGATGCGGTTGAAGGCCTTGAGCTGGGATCTTTCCGGATTGTGCATCTTGCTGCAATTGATTCAAAGTTCCAGAAATTTGCTCAAGTACCGTCTCGAATTGCTTCATTGTCGCCTCTTGACTATCTTGTCTCAAAAGCACCGACGCCAATGGATCTTGAGCTTGGGGTGCCGGAAGGGCAAGTACAGCCGGTGGACTAGGCAAGACGGGTTGTTGTTGCGGTGGTGGAGTTTGATGAGGTCGAGTGTTGGGTTGGTATTGTGGAGGGTGATAGGGTTGTTGTGGAGGGTAGTAAGTTTGGTTTTTAGGTGGTTGTGATGAGTATGGTTGGTTTTGAGGAGGGTAGTAGGTATGGTTTTGTGTGGTGTAGGGTTGATTTTGAGGTGGATATTGTTGATATGGGGTGTAGTAAGTTTGGTTTTGAGGGTATTGGGAAGGTTGGCGACGTTGTTGAAAGTTTTGATTCATACCTTGCCCTTGCGGTCGATACCCCATTCCTTGTTGATTTCTCCATGGTTGAGTTTGTTGAGGAGGTGCTTGAGGTTGATAACCTTGTGCAGCAAAAACTTCCGCTCCTCCTTCAAAAGTAAAATTGCCCATGTTCGGGCATAAATCAGCAAGGTGCCCCATTTGTTGACAAACATCGCACACCTCTATTTCGGGCTCTTGAACATAAGAGATAGCTTTTTGAACCGGAGGTGTGGTGGGCTTGAGAATTTGCACCGGAGGAGTTGATGGTGTTTGTGGTTGAGCGGAGAATGCTTTCATCTCGAGATCCTCCATCTTTCTAAGCACCGCTGCCATTTGTTTCTTCATCTCAGAACCGATGCTAGCCATGTTTCCCTCACTGTTTGATCCTCGAGATGCCTTCCTTTGCGAACTCTTTGCCACAGTCTCGAAGATTGCAGTTGACTCCCTAGCAGTTTTTTCAGTGATATCTCCTCCTGCTGCACTATCCACCAAATTTTGAGTCGTTCGATTGAGGCCCTCATAGAAGAATTGTTGCAGCATTTCATTCTCGAACTTGTGGTGTGGGCACTTTTGCAGCAATCCTTGGAATCTCTCCCAAGCTTCATGGAATTCCTCATCGAGTGCTTGGGAAAAATGCATAATCTGGGATCGAAGCTCAAATGTTTTCTTGCTAGGGAAGAATTTAAGCATGAACTTCTCACAGACAGCGCCCCAGGTGGTCAGTGAATTGGGTGTAAGGGAGCGATACCATGTCTTTGCTCGATCCTTCAATGCTAACGGGAAGCACTTCATCGTCAATTGTTCCTCAGTAATTTGTCCAAATGGGAAGTTATGGACAATCGAGCAAAATTCCTCAATGAAATCCAAGGCGTCCTCATTCTCCATGCCATGGAATTCGGGGAGTAGCTTCTGATGTTGCGGTTTGAGCTCATGATCCCTGACCGGAGTAATCAGGGCAATCGCCGACGTAGCTGTGATGACTGTGGGTCTGCCAAATTGGCAAATCGGAAGTTCTGCCATCTCTGGATGTACTACCACGACCGGCTTGTTCCAACTGATGCTCTAGCTTTTCCTCAACAATTAGTGTATCGAGAACGCTAGACTCGTCGTCGGAATTCTTGAATTCTCCTCCCTCCTTGAACATTGAAATTGCTGCCAGAATGTCCTTTCTCCGGTTGATGTTGTCAATATACGGTGCCAATGGTTCGTCTTGACTTCGGGTACCTCGCATGCACAACACTCAACAAACAGATCAAACGCACCGACGGGAAGAGGAGAAAATCAAGAACAAAAATATATATGTTTTTTTTTTTTTTAAATAAAAACAGAAAATAAAATCACACAATTAATCGCCTAAAGCTTTCCCCGGCAACGGCGCCAAAATTTGTTTCACCCAAAATAGTGCTAGCAATAGGACTAGGTCTATCGTAGTACTAGTAAGATGAACCCTAAGTCAAATCTCAAGGAAAGCTTAACAGGAAAACCAATTGTGCGATTATCTACCCTAAGAAAGCAAGTAAAAACAGGGGGGGGTTTGGATTTGAATTAAGTCCTAGGCTTTAAAATGAAAAAAAACAATTAAAAGCAATTAATCTTAAACCTTGAGATTAAAAACTATGTAAAAGCAATAAATCTACCTAGGCATGAATTGAAAAGAAAACAATAAAGAAAGCAAATAAATCTACACTAGTGCAAAGAAACCTAAACATGCTTATTAAATTAAATCTAGAAAAACTAAACAAAGTTTGAATCTTAGAAAAATAAAAGCAAGAGAACATGAAAAGCACTTAAAATTTAATCTAAGAATTTTAACTAGACTTACGAGAATTTAAACGAACGAAGAACGAGGAACTAAAGAAAAAACAAAAACTTGAATTAAACTTGCATGAACTTGAATCCGGATTCCCAATCTTCCAAAGCAATGCTCTAAACTAGGGTTTTAGAAAGCTAAAAATCTAAAGAATCAAAAGTCTCCTCGTTCATAAGAGTTTACATATATATAGGTCTTCAAAAACCTAAACAAATAAGGAACATAGCATATCAAGTCGGCCAGGCCCAGCGGCCCGCTAGGGTCCAGCGGCCCGCTGGGAAACCCTCTCGTAATTCTCTCAATTGGCAGGCCCAGCGGCCCGCTGAAGCCCAGCGGCCCGCTAGCCTGCCTCTTCGGCCTTCTTCATTTATTTTTCCCTTCTTCTCTTCTCGTTTCTCCTTTTCTTCAACGAGCTTCAATTCCTTTCATCCTCCTTCACTTGACATTCACCGTTTCATTTTAAAACATCCAAAACATGCCCTCTTCTTTAATCTTTCGAACCATTCTCCTCTCGACCCCAACTTCACCTAAAACACAAGAAAATAACAAGAAAGACGAACCAAAAGAAACTAAAAACGACTCTCAAAACACTAGAAAATTCACACAAAAACATACTAAACACAAGCACTCTCAAGTCAACTCACCAAAGCGTCTCTGATATGGAGCTGAACTTAAAGCATCAATATGTGCTAGTGTGATAAGTTTGACTCACAGAATCCAAGTTTGATTTCAAACGTTCGAATGTCTGACAAATCACCGCATAAAGCTTACGTATCAACACCCTATTGCACAACGGATGCGGCTACAGTCCAGAAAGTCTTGGTTAGGTGAAAGTCGTCATGCCTCTAGGTGCGGCGGACATCCCTTCCTAGCTCTGCAGTCTGTAAAGAGACTGACACACACCGACTTATCCGGAAAATGATGAACACGCAACCTCTTCTCTCTCAGCGGGAAGTAGGGTTCCTCTTACTATAAATAGAAGGAGTTGCATACACTAACACTACGCACGAACAAAGCAATTATCTCACAAGCAAGAACTCAAGCAAAATCATCTTTACTTCCCTTTAGTTCTTCAAAGCGCTTTCAACTTTAGTGTGTTCTCAAGAAACTTATTTTCTTGAGTATTGCAACTACTTTCTTTTAGGTTTAATCGCACATATTCATAACCTAGTTTTCGAGAATCTTTATCCCTTTACATGTAATCTTCATTGTAAAGAATTCTCACTCTATGAAAACTAAAAACCCCAAAGGTTGTAAGTTTTTGTTTAGAAAGTTGTTTGTTGTAAGGCATCTCGAGAGCCCGAAATCTCTGAGGAGTCGAAGCAAGTTTGTTACTAGCTTTGAATCACTTCCCCTTGGAAGTATAAAACAAGGAGTTCCGAGTGAAGGTATTCATCCCTTTGTGGATAAGAGTGGACGTAGGAGAGTTACTCCAAACCACTATAAAGCGTTTGTGTTATCTGCTTTATTTATTGCTTTGATTTATTACATTCACACACGCACGCTCTAAATATTCAATATTATTTTAACTTGCAAGAAAAATAAGTCTCACCATATTCCGCACAACACACACACAAGAGATAAGCTTTGAAAGCCTCACAAGCCTTCAAAGCATCTACTTGGTAAAAAAGCTGAAAACGAAAGAGAAGTTAAACACTTCTCAACACACGTATTCCCCCCCCCCCTCTACACGTGTTAGTCGTCAGGACCAACAGGAAGGTTGTAAGGGTCACGACCTATAAATCGTGCTTGGTTTTCGTCAAGGAACTGACGAAGATTAAGGCTGGTTCTCAACCAGTATAAAGAAAAGAGAAGTAAATCCAAATTTCAGATGGCAAGATCTGACGTGCACGTAGAAGGGTTATTTTTGAACCATGATAAACTCTCGTGTCTCGATCTCTCTCTCTTTACTCTCTCTTTACAGCTTATCTGCTCTTATAAACTATCATACTAACAAGCATATCAATCTGCATGTATATCACAACCTGTTAGTCTAGACAAAAGGTTTTTCTCAAGAGTTTTTCCAACACTAGCCACCAACTTCCGCACTCCAGTTCAGTTTAACAAACTCAATTGTTCACAGTCTGAGTTGGATAAACTGAACTCACACTCTGATCAAACTATCTGACCCAGTTCACCTTAGTCAGTTCGTGTTTGCCAGATCGTACAATTTGCAAAACTGTTAAAAATTGGTGTATTCCCCTCCCCCTCAATACACCAATGAACTCTTTCCAGGACCAACATGCATCAACTCTCTTTCAAGGCCAATATAACTGCTATTTTTTTCGGACAATTCCCCTCCATGGGAAATCAATATGTTTTTAGGCCGCATCTGTATACAATGCAGTGAATACATTAAACAAGGCAAATTTCCTGCACAGACGTAGTTGGAACAATTGGGTAGGGCTGGAAATCGGTTGGGGTTTTTTCAGTAATAACCGAACCGAACCGCTAACCGTGTGTAAATTGGTTACCCGATAACCGCATATGCGGTTTGCGGTGCGGTATTCGGTAGGAGCTTTTTGTAATATTTCGGTTATCAGGTATACCCGATAACCGCAAATTTTTATTTAATAATTAATTTATTATATATATATATATATATATTATATAATATATTTATATTTTATAATTTTCTCTTCTTCAATGGAAGTAATCTTTGCTGGCCATGTAAACCGATCTCCTCTTCTTTTAATTGTAGACAGATCTCATTTTCTTTTAACTGTAGACTTGTAGCAGTGGTTTCTACTTTCTTGGTAGTGTATGGTGACACGAAACTCACGCACATGCTCTTGTTACAATGTGAAACTATATTTAAAAGTTAAAACGCAAAAAAGGAGGGTAAAAAAAAGAAAGAAAAATCATAAAATCGAGGAAAAAAAAAAAGTAAAACGGTTTACCCAATTACCGCACCGAAAATCAAAAAATATTTATCGGGTATACCGAATTACTGTTCGGTGCGGTAAGCGGTAGTTACTTTCACGAAAAATTAGTACCTACTAACCGAAAATTTCGGTGCGGTTAACCGCTACCGCACTGAATTCCAGCCCTACAATTGGGTGCAATAGTTCCAACTGTTCCATGACATGCATGCATGGAACAACTAGAACTACGTGGTACAATTATACCACGTAGATCCAACTGTTTCGTACATGCATGGCATGGAACAACTAGAACTATTACACCCAATTGTTCCAACAGTTACAATTCTATTTCAACTCAGACTCAAATCAAATACTAGTTTACCTTACCCATCTTAAAATAGCTATACGAAACGCCAATGTAACAACAACAAAAACTCACATTCCAGACTCATATTCAACTGAACAAACCTACCTAATAATTAAATAAAATGAGATAAATCATTCACTATAGAAAATCATTAAATCGAGAAAATATATTCGGTTCAAACGCCGCCATCTAGAACGCTGCCTTTCAAACAGATTCGAGGAATCTCCTCTGTCGGAATCGATAATCTGCCGCCTGAAAATCGGATGCCCTAAATTGTACAACCGAGCGACGCGCCTAAAATCTGCTTATGGGAAAAATGATATTAACGGAAACAGTAAAGGTGCCGAAATCGTTGATAGGCTGCCGGAATCCTAAGCCAATGTCGAGGTGAGAGTTTCTCGTCGCCAAAAAGCAAAGAAAGTGGAGAAGGGGGGAAGAAATGTAATGAAAGCGGGAGCTAAAAGTTAGGGGAAAAGCTAAAGGAAAGCTTAAATAAATAAAGGCATTTTCGTCCAAAATAGCAAAAAGCGGGTATAACTTATGTAAACTATCTTATGAGGTGCGATTTTTGTTGGCTAAGTGTATATGGGTATCCTATATCATTTTTACAAAAAATAATGGGTTAACTTTTTTTGTTTTTTTTTTTTTTCTCAAAAAAAGACAATTTTATTGCAAAACAAAAGTGAGAGTTACCAGAGGTACCAAATAAGAAAAACAGCAGCAACAGTTGTTATAACTCTCTATTCCACAGAGCAACAAGTTTAATATTAGACCAAACTAAATAACTCATCTTAACCTCCACCGTCCCTCTCACGGCACACCAACTCCAAAAACGACTATTTAATTTCTTCTACTATCCTTCCGAGATCCCACGGTTTCGAGGCGAACAACTTCTCGTTCCTCCACCTCCAAATAACCCATATAGCACAAACCCTGATCCATTTTTTTCCATGAAGTAAGCCCACAAAGCTCTGCAGATGCCTCTCGATCTGGAATGGAGCCGCCCATGCCACACCTACCCAATCAATGAGAATACTCCATATCCGAGCCACCTCCTCATACTCAATTCATATAATTCATATATAATCCCATTTACAATTGTTTATGAACAAATCCAATCAATATAATCACTTTTTCGATTTTGATACAATAATTTGAATATATGCCCCACAAATTAGAGTAGTGATTTCTCTTTACAAAATTACTGCTCAAAATATTTCAGAAAAGAAAATGCGGTTTAAAATCAAGTCAGCCAGTCCATTCCTCAACCAAGGATCCAAATTGACTAAAATCTAACTGTAGTTAAGGCCAAAAAGAAAAAAGAACACAAAAATCCCACTCTACATGATAACAAATAACTTTCTCAATTCTTATACTCCCTATGTCCCTCATTTACTGATATTAATACTATATATGACTGACATCTCTCATTTACTGAACCTTTTTATTTTGGGGCGGGTGCAAGTTCCACAATCACTTTAACACTTTATCACTCTACTTTTTAACACTTTAATACCATTAAAAAAATTAGATGGTCCCACAATTATTCCACTTTAACACTTTTAACATATTAATTTATTAATATATCATCAAAATGTATAAAATTATGTACCCAAATTTTTTGTTCACTAAATGGGGAATAGAAGGAGTACATTGATAAACTAGACTTGGACTAGTAATATAGCTCAAGATCACAAACAAAACTATGTATGCCTTACTAATATCACATCACACACAAGCAAAAAATTGCTCTAACGAAGGGGCCGTGAACACGTTGGCAGCAGGTCTTTCGGGCTTGATGGGAGAGATATGGAGTTGTGATTTGATGAATCTCTGCACAATTATAGTTGAAATGAATATCCAATAGTGGAAGAATCAGAACTTCATGAATAGACGAAGCATGAAAGCAACTAAGACATCGATATATCAAGAAACTCACTTTTTTTCTTCCCCTACGAATATGTTATCCAATCAAGTGGATAAGTCGAAAGAAGATGAATGTGATTACAGAGCTAAATTCTAAACTAATTTACGAGAAGCAATAACACAATTTGCTAGTGCTGGAGAGAAAGTGTAGTTTTGGGTCTTGCCATGTTATATGAAAAGAAACGGGATCACATAAATTCTTGAATATCAGTTCAATTGATTTCTCTCTGTAAGTAATAATATTCAGATATTGGTTGAGGAGAAGGTGGTACGTACAGATAACTGAGTCGTAATTTCAGGATTCGAGTCTATATGCCAATCCGGTTCAAGTTGTCTTACAAATGACGTCCGTCCAATCTCAGTGCTACAGAAAAGAACCTGAAAGTTCATGCATTAGATAAAGACAAATAAGGGACAAATAGTTAAGAAAAGGTACTAAAGACGCATGTTAATGGTTACATAGGAGGTATGGAATAGTTCAAATGAATTAAACAAGAAAAGGGCAGTATCATCATTGTCTTAGCGCCAAAGGCATGCTTTGTGACAGTATCGTCTCTGAAAATTACAAACAAGCATCTCTAGAAAATATAGCTAGGAAGGGCACAATTTGTGCAGGTAGGTATTACCTTATCTTTGACTAAGCCACTTGATGTAAAAACTCCAGCATTTTCTAAAGCTACGAGAACGTTCTTCTGCATAAATTGATCAGCGTATTAGTGATCTTGAAGAATTGCTAGTACATTAGAACCATGTTTGATAAATGTAATGCAACTATATAGTACAATTTTTAAAGTTTCATTAACATGAACAAAATTATATGAACTGAGATAGGCAATAGTCAGGTGCTTTACTTCACTTTCATCATCCAGCACTCTTTCCATGAGATAAAGATCACAAGATTTCGTGATCTCATGCAGCACCTCCAGAACTGATGATCTGACAGTTGCTTGCTTCTGGCAAAAATTGAACAAACCACAAGAATGAGCAAATTCGTAATGATGATCTTTATGTATAAAAAATTAAGGAAAAACTCAACAACCTGAAGCTCTTCTGGACTGCTTTCCTCGAGGATTATACCAAGCAAACGACATGTTACCTGAATATTTAAGTTATGAAGGAAGAATTTAAGTCTGATATCAATGCCTCAGTCAAAGATTAACAAAGTGAGACATCAGGTACGGTTAAATGTCTAATTTTGAGAAAGGTAAAGAGCTTGGAAAACACATTGTAAACTTTGTAGCTTATGAAGTCATAATTTTTTTTCCCCTAGGCGTTGAATATGAAATAAGACCACCAAGTGTGTCATATATTACCTTTCTTCCTTCACTCAACCTTTGCCTCACTATTTGGTTGAGAGTTGGCTGCATTTGTACAAAAGAAAAACCCCAATCAAGATTCGAGACACCTCAAACATCATACAAAATAAAGAAAACCATGGCACATAATGATCTACCTTCACAGGCTGAAAGAACTCATTGATAACATTCTGGGTTGAGGGATCTTCTGGAGAAGTGCCAACCTCGGAATTCCCAGCATTTGCAGTTGCATGACTACTAGTACCAGAACTACTAGCTGACGATCGTTTAGGTTGCCTTCTTTGTGGCCCTCTAGGCGTTCTTAATAGTCTCCATGTAAAAACTATTGCTAATGCTAGCCCTGCTACAGCCCCCAAAGATCGTGTATCCTGAAGCCAATTCAATTAAAAGTGAAAAATCATTTCACTGGTAATAATTTCTATCATTAGAAAATTATTTGATACAGAAACCAACATTGCTAATAACGACTGCCAGCTAGGAGGCAAGGTACCCAAAGATCAAATAACAAAAATTTACTTCCTTTTTATTTCTTTGTGTGCAGAATTCATCTCTTACATAGAAAAAAATAAAAATAATGCCTGATGTCAGCTAAAAATACAATCGATCATTTTCCAAGTTCTGAATGAAAAGAAAAATGCTTTACAGTAAAAGCTTGAGTCTTGCATAAGAAGCCAGGCCAATCTTGAATCTTGATGTTCTTGGCTTCTTTCGAAATGTTATAATGTTGTGACATCCATCACATTGAATTATATTCCATGAAAAAAGTTCACTTAAATCTCCTTAAAGCCACAATAAATACATTATTCAATCTAGAGGAAGATGCCCACAAGAATTTTGTAATTATTCTCTCTTTCGGAGGTGATTAATTAGTGGTTTATAACCAATTTTCCACTCTCCTCAGCCTCCCAATGTATTATTAGTCTATACCCAATCCACATGAATGAGAAAAACATATCATCCACTTTGAAATTTCGAGAACATATTTCCAGAGATAAACTAGAAAACCATACTTCCTTTCATGCAATCCTCTATACATTGAAATATCTACATTTTCATTACAATCACCCAACAATTCCAATTAAGTTTCATCAAAATTTAAACTGAAGAAACAAAATTTATACCCCAAACACACAAAACCCATAAAAAATTGAAATTTGTAAAATAGAAAGAAAAGAAAAGCAAAACTTGGAAGCTCATATAAACTACTAAGAAAAATTCTAAATTCCTCGCAAATATGAGAAACACAGAACACGATATACAGCCGAAAACACATAGGGAAAATGCATAAAAATTGGAGACAATTCAACAAAAAGAAAAACAAGAAAAAGATAAAAATTCAAAAAACAAACCAGGCGGCGGAGCAAATTCGAAATCTTGACGGTTAGGAAAGCGCCGACTCGCTTGATCAAGTGCAGCAAATCTTCCTTGGGATTTTCAGCCATGGGAATGTATCGATTAAATTGAGAGGAAGAACGGTACTTGATTTCAATATTATTGATTAGGCAAAGTGAAATTGGGGAACCCAAGCTGGAGCTCTTAGATTTAGCAATAACTCACACTATAGCGACAAAAATAAAGAACAGCTATAAGTAGCATAGATCGGAAAGAAGGAAGAAGAAGAAGAAGGAACTGAAGACGGGGGTTTTGAAATTTTCTCCTTTATATAAAGTTTGTATTCAATCGAATTCTTCATATGGTATTTTGCGTAACAAATATATCCATTATTTGCACACAAATTCATGTACCTATTTGGTGCGGGATATTCATTACTACGGAGTACTACCTCCATCCTAGCTAATTGTCCCATTTGTTTTTTGACATTTCGGCACGCTTTTCCACCGAAACTTAGTACGAGTTTTAAAATATAATTTTGAAGTATCGTTTCTTTTACGGGATACTATGAGTCATAGTATCCCGTAAAAGAAACGATACTTCAAAATTATATTTTAAAACTCGTACTAGGTTTCGGTGGAAAAGCGTGCCGAAATGTCAAAAAACAAATAGGACAATTAGGTGGGATGGAGGTAGTATTATTCAACTAAAAGATATAAAAAAATATAAAAAAAGTTTTCTCGAATAATATTTTGCCACAATTTATAGATAAAAGCAAACTAAAGTAGATCGGTGTAGTAGGCTGGACTATAGCATATGTTGTGTTACACAATATTTTATGCTATTAGCTATCTAAATAATGGAGTGGTATAACTTAAAATATAGGTCTTTTTTGGTAGCATTGATAAGCTATAGTAGGATAAGAAAATAAATTATCATGGCTCTTAGCATTAAAACAATCGTAGAGAAAGTAGTACTTGTAGCCCGGACTATAAAATTATTGCAGACCTTTCCAAAATGTATTTACGATACCAAATAGATTAAGCAAGATAGTAATTTTTATTATCTTAAGATATATGCACCTTACCAAATAGGCCATTATTGTATTAGTAATGGAAGGTTAGAATAGATAATCGACGTTTACCTTAGATTTATGACAAGGGACACACTTGGGTCAGTCGGAGGCACCGTGCGGCCGGGCTAAAACAATGATACTTTTATTCATATAGATTGACATTTTTCTGTATAAAGATTGACACTTTTAAAAATTATTATTTTATTCGTAAAATAATTATGTTAAAGATTGACATTTTTATTTATATAGATTGACACTTTTCTGTATAAAGATTGGCACTTTGGGCCCGGCCGCACGGTACATCCGGCTGACATAAGTTTTTGTCTTATGGGAAATGCCAAACCTTGTCTAGAAAATTACTACTCCCTCCATTTCGTTTATCTTGGCTCATTTCTTTTTTGCCTTTTTTGGCACGCTTTTCCACGCTTCAAAATGATGAGTTTTAAAATGGATTTTTGAAGAATTCTTTCTTTAAAAAAAAATTTACTTCAAAATTATGTTTTAAAACCCGTACTAGGTTTCGGTGGAAACGCGTGCCGGAAAAGTCAATAAAGCAAAAGAGTCTAACTATATGGGATGGAGGTAGTAGATCACTTCATCTTAATTTTTAACTATATATAGAAAACAATAGGAAATTAATATATTTTTTAAATTAATAAGCTTTCAGAGAAAAGAGCTAGTAACCTATTACAGTGTGTACTTTGCGAAAACCACCGGAAAATGCTCGTACTAACGTTCGCCGCCGCGCGGTCCGGCATCAGAGACTTCCTCCTCGCCGTCTCCGCCCTACTCTCCGTTTCTCTACTCCTTTACCTCCACCACCTCGACCTCCCCCCAAACGTCTCTCTCTCCGCCGTCCATTCTCCCGCCGCTCTTTTTCCGCCGCTGTCTCTCCGCCATATCGCCTTCTCCATCGCCTCCTCCTCCTCCTCCCTCAACCGCCGCGCTCCATACATCCGCCTCTGGCACCGGCCGATCGCTCGCCTGAATACCACCTTCGTCTTCCTTGACCGTCCCCCGCCCTACCCCATCCCACCGTCCCTCCCACCCATCATCGTCCCGCCCGGCACCGCCTCCATCACCGCCGGCCACCGCATCGCCCGCATTGTGAAGGACGCCGTCGCCCTGAACGTCCCCGGCGTTTATTGGTACGTGTTCGGCGACGACGATACCCTGTTATTCACTGAGAATTTGGTGAGAATTTTGTCCAAGTACAACCACAATAAGTGGTATTATATTGGCTGTAGATCTGAGAGTTATGAGCAGAATGAGAAATTTAGTTTTGATATGGCGTATGGAGGTGGTGGATTCGCGATCAGTGCGCCACTGGCTCGAGTTTTGGCCAGGGTTATTGATTCTTGTCTCGATAGGTACCGCCATTTGTACGGAAGCGATGCTCGAATTTTTGCTTGCCTAGCTGAGCTAGGCGTACCATTGACTGTCGAAGCAGGGTTCCATCAGGTAAGCTATTATTAGTGTCTCTTTTTTGTTTATTTTTTACTCTATTTTTTTTCCTCATATCAGTTTCTATAGAGATTTTAAGTCGTTTTTTGTGGTATTTGAGCTCTTTGAATTTGATCTTGCTATCTATTACTGTGAAAATCCTAATAGTTTAGGTTGTTATGATGAAGTTATCCTGATCCTTGATGATCAGATGTATGAAGTTTTGGCATGATTTACATGTTTTCGTTTCGTTGTTGATGCATCGAAGTTGAAATCTTCCTAAACCTTTGTCTCTGCAATCCTTTTCTGCTTCCTTTATCGGAAATATTAACTAGTTGGATCATAGGCAAGATCATATATTTTTAGTTTTTAATCTCTGAGCTCATTTTTTCCTACAGCGAATGCAAATGCAATGCTTAAGTACTGTGTTTTTATCTTCTATGATTCAATATCTGTTGGAATCCATGTAAGCACTTCGGGTTCATCAAGGTCGACGCAAGAATTTATTTTTCAGATATTCGATTTGTTCTTTATTTTCCCTTGTCTGTGTGATTCTTCATACAGTAGTGGAAAGCAGAAATCTTGAATGTTTGAATCACAATTTTTCCAGGAAATGATTGTCTATGATATCAAGTGATAAACTATTTGTTAATCTGCTTTCTTGTTTTCATTGTTTGTAGGTTGATGTTCGAGGAGATATATTTGGGTTTCTTGCTGCACATCCGTTATCGCTCATCGTATCATTGCATCACATAGATGCTATTGAACCAATATTTCCTGGTATGAACAGAATTGAAGCTTTAGAACATCTTTCCAAAGCTTCAAATGTTGATCCTGCTAGGATTTTCCAGCAGACTGTTTGTTACGACCACACTAGTTCAGTTACAATTTCAATCTCGTGGGGTTATGCTGTTCAAGTATATGAAGGGAATCAACTTCTTCCTGAACTTCTTTCGCTCCAGAGAACTTTTAGACCATGGAAGAGAGGAAAAAATGTAGCTTCAAGTCATTATATGTTCAACACAAGAGATTACCCTAGTGATCCGTGCAAAAGACCTGTTGTCTTTTTTCTGCATACTGTTGATATGGATACAACTGGTATCCGGACTGAATACACCAGACATGATCCCGGAAATTGTTCTAAGATTAATGCATTTGAGAGATTGAAAGCAGTTAGTCTTCATTCTCAGAAAGTAGAATTTGATATTGAACAGGTACTCCTTTTATTAATCTAGAACTAACTACTTGGGTCGTTTGTAATGCTTTTCTTGTTTCGTAACGACTGTCATTGTTTTTGTGTTAGATGGAAGCACCACGCCGTCAATGCTGTGATATTTCATCATTTTCTGATGAAACAATGACTGTCCAAATAAGAAAATGTGGAATTCATGAATTAACTGCCATGTGGAGTTAACTGATCTTGAATAGCAAGTGTATTCTTTTGTTGAAACCCAATATTTTTGGAATCTTGTAAAGGGGGTGATGGAATGGAAGTGTGGATCATATCATACAAGCAATTAACAAACAAGCACACGGTACATGAATGGAGTTAAATCCTGACAAACTTGATTACGTTACTGGAGTGCATGAAGTAAATTTTGGATTTTGTTTCTATTCGTTTCTACTTTGTTGTTGTCTTCTCCCGATCAAACGAGAGACATTACCATTTGTGAGATTTGATTGATTCACACTTGTTTCTTTTTCTTTTTCTCCTTTTCTAAATGGCATTAAATGATGCCCTAGGAATTTTCAAGCCATTCAACATATTTTGGTAGATACAATTTTTATAATGAGCTAGTTGGTTCCTTGTATTGCGTATTTGAGCTAATTGTCTTCTTTTCATTGACTTAAGCCTCTGCATTTCTCATGGCGATGAACCCAGTTGTTCAAGGGCACATATTGGATGGCGTTATTCAAATTCTTTAGTGAAGGTACCTGCCTTTATATCTGGAGACGATAAATCATTGAATACATCACTGATGAAAATGGTCAAGTCAAATTTTCAAGAACCTGAAGATTGATGGCGCACAAACATGGAATTGCTTATCATAATATGCTTAAAACTAACCTAATATTCGTGTTCTGTAGCGGTATTATGTGATTTGTAAAGTAGATATGCCTAGTCTCATCTTGCTGCTTCATGCACCTTACCCATACTCTCTGTACTTTTGTTTTGGGAATGACTTTGATGCTGCTTCTATCATAATTGGTCTCCTTGATGTATGAATTCTTACAAGAACATGGGAATTTATCTAGTTGATGTTTGGAGTTTACTTTGAGTAGCATCTGGAAAATGTCCTGTATCACTATCTGGTGTAGAATGCAATGCTCTACCTTTTTTGCATGACAAGTTTAGCTATATATTATTCTTTACTAGATGTGAGTATGCGAGTCAAATACCAGATCCTAGGATTCTGATTTTACTGAAAAAGAAAATCATGGGAGTTGACTTTCAGGTTCTGTACATATATAAGACAGAGCATATCATTGAAATACTGTTACGTGTAGGTTTAAATACATACTTATATATAACAGGTGGAGTAATCTTTGGTATTATATTTATAGATCAGTAATTTACTCTAGATGTCACAGTTTGTTAGGTATAAAATGGTAGTAATAGTTTATTTTATTTAAATTTATTTCTGTATGTGCAATTTAGGTACATAGGTTGATCTTCTGAGGACAGGCTGTTTCGAGATTTATGTAAAAAAATTAAACATGTATTTGTAGCTAAAGGAAGCTGACTTTGACAAATTTAAACAAACATTAAATCCCTTTTCTTCCTATGTGTAGATGTTACTTGTTTCTGAGGGAAATTATGTCCTAATCTAAACTGTTTACTTCCAGTATCCCGGGTCAACAAGTAAGGCTATTGAACTACAAAAACTGTTTTAAATTTATCATCATTCATTCCATTCCACACCACTTTTAACTCTTCCTTTGTCTGTTTCTGCAGAGAAAGAAGCAAAGATGCAGATCACTAAATTACTATCCAAACCTCAAGCATCGAATCGCCTTAAAATCTTGATGATCATTTCATTCCTTATATGCAGTGCATACCTCCTTGCATCTTTCTTTATCCTCCCAAGCACAAAGGTAATACATTTATCCAGTTCCTTACAGAGTTTGTCATCACCAACTACCCTCGAACACATCGTTTTTGGCATTGCCTCGAATATAAAATCATGGCAAAGTAGGAAGGAGTATGTTAGAATCTGGTGGAGGCCTAAGGAGATGAAGGGTTGTGTGTTTCTTGAAAGAATGCCTTCAAATGGATCACTTGAAGAGGCTTATGATGCAGATTCCCTTCCTCCTATATGCATATCTGAGGACACATCAAGGTTCCGTTACACGTACAGAAACGGGCTCCCTTCAGCCATACGGGTGGCACGTGTGGTGTCGGAGACCGTTGCACTCAATCACTCTGATGTGAGGTGGTTTGTTTTTGGGGATGATGACACACTTTTCTTCCCTGAGAATCTGGTCAAGACTCTTTCCAAGTATGATGATGGACTGTGGTATTACATTGGGACGAAGTCGGAGAGTTTTGCTCAGAACAAGCTCTTCTCCTATGAAATGGCCTTTGGGGGAGCTGGTTTTGCTATAAGCTATCCTTTGGCTAAGGTTTTGGCTTCTGTTCTCGACTCATGTTTGGCTCGATACGCTCACCTCTACGGAAGCGATGGCAGGATTCAAGCCTGCCTTAACGAACTTGGTGTCAGTCTCACACACGAGCCTGGATTCCATCAGGTAAATATGTGGGGGCATTTACTTTGGGTGATAGATTAGATGGACTATACATTATGATTGAGTATTTGAATAATTGCATAATCAAACAAGTTCATAATTGTTCCTACAGTATCTCAATCGACCTAAGCTATCACAATTATTTTTCTTAAACTAGTTTGTTGCTGTTTGTTTCTATTTTCTAACACGGCCTCTGCAAATGAAATTGAACAACAGATGGATATTCGTGGGAGTATGCTCGGATTCTTGGCCTCTCATCCACTTAGGCCTGTCGTTTCGCTCCATCATTGGGAGGCCATGGATTCGATTTTCCCAGAAATGGAACCAAAAGAGGCTATGCAACACTTGTTTCAAGCAGTAAACATCGACTCTCAGAGGATTCTGCAGCAAACCGTGTGCTACGATCGTTGGTTTTCCTGGACGATCTCCCTGTCTTGGGGCTACGCTGTCCAAATCTTCCCATACCACCTCCACTTGCCCGAGGCGCTGCGCACTCTTCAGACATACCTCCCGTGGAAGAAAAGAGGCGTTGGCATTTACGAATTGTACGAAGTTGACGAATTAGGCCTCCACCCTGATCCCTGCCGTAGGCCCACTGTGTTTTTCTTGCATACAGTGTCGTCTGGAACGAATGGGATAAGGAGCACTTACACACAAATGACCTCCGACAACTGCACGGTTGATGCTTCCTCTCCGAAAAAACTCAAAGAGATTGTCGTTCTTTCACAAAAGCTCGATCTTGATCACAAACAGGTGCTTCAATTTTCCCTTTCATGGCCTTGTCACTACTATAAGTATCAAAAACAGTCGGGTTGGATCGGGCTGGGCCAAATATCAATGCATAGGCCCGTGAGTGGCCCGGCCCAAAATCTCCTTTCTGCCGGTCTGATCCAATACTTCGAAACGTCTAGTTATGATGGGTAGTATATACGTTTCGTGTTCGAGTTTCTTAATTTTTCATGTTTCGTCGTGCAGCTGGTGGCGCCGAGGAGACATTGCTGTGATGTGCTGCCTTCTGGCGCTGGTAATGTGATGCAGATTGGTGTTAGGGAATGTGGGCATGAAGAGTTGATACATATGCATTGATACATATGCTATGGGTAGGCTCTCCACCTTCTTTCCCCTTTTGTACATTTTCTTTCTACCTACTCGATTTAGCTTCGGACATTAGGCGTGAAAGTGAACGAATTAGGTCCAAACATTAATGCCAATATTCACGTTAGCATAAAATTTGACCTTTTTAGATCACCATCAATGTAATTTAATTAAATATTAGTATGTGAGTTGAATGTCATTTCTTGTAAGCCCATTTTTTTCATTAGGACTGCGGAAAATTTGGTTTCAATTTTTTATCAACACATGGGCCTTCAAGAGCCCAATGCTTCTTCCTTTTTCTTTTTTTCTTTTTTTTTTTTTTTGAGAACTTTTAAACATGAAATTTAAAGAGCCACAATGTTTTTATTTATTTTTTTAAACATGATTTTTTTTTTTTTTGAAAACTTTTAAACATGAAATTTAAAGAGCCACAATGGATGAAATATTTGATTTCAGATATTAACCTTCTACTGGTAGTTTGACATACGCACACAAAGCTTGATAGTTTAGTATCTTGCGTATAATTGTAAGACAAGATAGATTGATTGCCTTACCTATTACCAATGAAACGGTCTTCATTTTTATTTATTTAAAATCTATATATTTATACGTATTTATCTAAAATTTATATATTTATACGTAAATTTAAAAATTTAATTATGAGGATAGGAGGAGTTGAACTCGTGACCTCCCACATAATAGACTATGTCTTAAACCACTAAACCACATCACTAATTATTTTACAAAAAGAAAATGCGTCTATATTAGTGAGATGATCCAATAAGGAAATTGTGGCTAATTATTTCACATGCCTACGTCCATTCCTAGTTATCTAAAATATATATATTTATACACATTAATTATATCAATATATAATTAATTGAACGATCCACGTACTTACGTGGTATTCTCTACATCCTTCATTCCTATTTATCTAATATATATATATATATATATACTTATTTTATATTTAAATATATTGTTATAGTTATCTTATATTTTGTTTCATGTATATCTTTGCTTTTAATTTTATATTCTAATCATATTTGTGTATGATTGTGAGAAATTTCCTATACACAATAGAAATTATACATGATTTATAACTATGATGTCAACTATAAATTGATGATATAGTATATTAATTCATTTTATGGTTTTCATCTTCTATATAATAAAAGTCACTATGCATACAATAAAAACTTTATTAACAATAGCAAAAATATTTTTATCCACATATAAAAAATTGTTTTAGTGACATATACATGCGTAGGTAAATGTTTGATGATGTATCCACACAAACATAGATGTGTAAGTAAATGTCTTTTGCTGCAGAATTATAGCCACACATGTTGACATTTACGTTATGCGTGGCCAGAAATCTATACACACGCATAACTATATTTTTAACCACACATGCATGTGTAGGTGAAAACCTTAATTTTTGTAGTGAATATTTTATTCAATTAAACATTGAAAGACTTGAAACTAATACTACTCGGGAAATATTGTCCTACTTTAAGTTATTTACGTATTACACTTTAATGTGCATACTGTTGATGTATAAATGTCACGTAGATAATTTTTTTTGCATTTAGGGTTGAGTGTTTTTTTATAGGATTTTTTTTGTAGGGTTCAGTACGTAGATAATTATTTCAATTTAGGGTAGAGTTTTTTTTTTTGTATGTATGATTTAGATAAATATGTGTGTGATGATATAGGTGATTGATTAATTATTGTTTATTATTGCATAAATATATGTATTTTAGATAAGTAGGGAATGGTGTACGTAGATAACTTTTTCAATTTAGGTATATATATATATACATACATATATATGTATATAGTATATAAATATTTATATATATGAATTCTTATTCATATATGATTTATACATAATTTATATTATATTATACACAATTGATATACGATTTGGCCCATCCGTGTGTTTTTTTTTTTTTTTTGCCATAAATTTTTAGCCTTACCCACATGTTTTTGTTAGACTATTCGAGCTAAAACAACTTTCCTAGTAGACCACTTGACACTCAAAATAAATATAACTACATAAGAAATATTTCCTTCATTGATCTAATTAATTTTTTTTCTATTAGGTATAAATATTTTGGCCTTAACATTACTTCGATTTTGAGGTGGCTCAATGGCCAAGAAGTTTTTGAAATCATTTCAGTATGCATAGATTAATGTTTGTCAAATTTTTGTAACGATATATATATATATAAATAAGTTTTTGAAATTTTGTAAGTATGTATTGATAACTATGATTGTCAAATTTTTGTAACAAAAAAATATTTTTTAATATAAGACACTTGACAATATATAAGATAAATATTTAATTTTGAGGTGACACATTGCTAAGAAGTTTTTGAAATTCTTTTAGGTGGTGGTCTGCTAAATTTTCGAAAATTCGATTTTGAGGTGGCTCATTGTACTTCGATTTTCAGGTGGCTCATTGACATTTAAACAACTCATTTTGGTTTTCAGTCCATCCTTTCAGATTCGGGCTATTTTGAATTAAAATATTTTGACTGTAATACTACTTTGATTTTCAGGTACTGGCCAAGAAGTTTTTGAAATTATGTTAGTATATATATAGATTTCTATAAAAGTTAAATTTTTGTAACAAAAAAATATCATGTAAAAATATACTTATATTATACTCCTTCCGGTCCCAACCTATTGACTCATTTGCTTTTAGCACTGAGGGAGTGTTAGGGATGTAAAATGTATTGTGCATCATAGATGCATAAAAATATATTTATGATAATTTAAACATTTAGAATTTAAATTATATTAGGATACTTGCTGAGAGGTGGTGTATAATGAGTTTTGATTAGAAGTTTTTGAAATTATGTTAGTATATATATAGATTTCTATAAAAGTTAAATTTTTGTAACAAAAAAATATCATGTAAAAATATACTTATATTATACTCCTTCCGGTCCCAACCTATTGACTCATTTGCTTTTAGCACGGAGGGAGTGTTAGGGATGTAAAATGTATTGTGCATCATAGATGCATAAAAATATATTTATGATAATTTAAATATTTAGAATTTAAATTATATTAGGATACTTGCTGAGAGGTGGTGTATAATGAGATTTGATTAGATAATGTTAAGTGTAGAGCTGTCAAAATTAGCCCGAAAAAGCCTGGCCCGACGGGTAGTCTCGGCCCACTCATAGTTTGGGCGGGCTTGAGCTATGAAATTCTAGGCCCATTGAAATTTTGGGCTGGCCCGACCCGACCCAAGACGCTCAAAAGCCCGATGGGCACGGCGGCCCGATCAGCCCGATAATTTTTACACTATAATTTTCTTATGGGTTGGGTTTGGGCATTAATTTTAGCGGCCCGATGGAATTGTGGGCCAGCCCGGCCCGAGTGTTTGACAGCTTTAGTTAAGTGTAATAAGAGATTACTAATTATACCATTTAAATCCTAATTCTTTTATTAAAAAAAAATGAGTCAGTTGGTGTGGGACGTCCCGAAAAGGAAAATTAGTCAATTGGTTGGGACCGAAAGGAGTATTATTTTACACTTTTGTTTATAAAATATATTGTAATACGTAGTGATACCCGTCGAATTTCGACGGGATACAAACTAGTTTAATTAAATATTAGTATATGAGTTGATGCCATTTCTTGTAAGCCCATTTTTTTCATTACGACTGCGGAAAATTTGGTTTCAAATTTTTATCAACACATCGGCCTTCAAGAGCCTAATGTTTTTTTTTTTTTAGAACTTTTAAACATGAAATTTAAAGAGCACAATGTTTTTATTTATTTTTTTAAACATGATTTTTTATTTATTTATTTGTTTTGAAAACTTTTAAACATGAACTTTAAAGAGCCACAATGGACGAAATATTTGTTTCAAATATTAACCTTCTACAGGTAGTTTGACATACGCACACAAAGCTTGATAGTTTAGTATCTTGTGTATAATTGTAAGACAAGATAGATTGATTATCTTACCTATTACCAAAGAAATAATAAAGATTACTATTAGTTTAATATATGCACATAGTAGAAACGCTCCAATGCACATTGTGGACATACTTAATGTGTCCACCGATGATGTGACAATGTCACGTCGATAATCTTTCCTGTTAGGGTATAGTTTTTTTAGGTAGGGTTTAGTTTTTTTATAGTAGTGTTTAATTAATTTTTGTATGTATTTTATTAACTTCTTTATTTATACCAATGTCACATCATCCGTGGACACATTAAACGTGTCCACGGTGGGCATTGGAGCATTACTCATGCACACAAAGCCCATGGTTTAGTATATTACGTATAATTGTAAGACAAGATAGATTGATTATCTTACCAATTAAGTAATGCTCTTCTAACCACCGTGGGCATGCTTAATATGCACACGACTGAATTAGCAACATTATATTTATGGAAGAAATTAATTAGTATTACTTATAAAAATAAATTCTACCAAAAATAACTAAACCCTAACAAAATAACTAAACCGTAAAAGAAATATTATTGACGTGGCGGTAACACGTCAGCCGTGGGCACATTAAGTGTGCCCTCGGTGGGTAGGAGAGCATTACTCGGTAAGATAACCAATCTACATTGTCTTACAATTATACGTAAGATACTAAACCATGGGCTTTGTGTGCGTGAGTAATGTTCCAATGCCCACCTTGGGCACATTAAATGTGCCCACGGTGGGTAGGGGAGTATTTCTGTTATCTTACCTATTACCCCTTTTCGAAGACCTATCACCCCTTTTCGAAGAAATAATAAAGATTACTATTCGGTAAGGAAAGGTGGACACTTATTGCTGGAATGAAGGAGTTTTGGATCCTCCGTCCCAATTTTGGTATCTTAATCGTGTCTTAAAATTCAATTTCTACTAGTTTTATATATTTTTTTAATAAATTTAATTTATAATTATTTAGTTTAATTTTATGATTATTTTCATAGGTTCACCCATCCCTATTAGGGTTTATAATTATTTTTTAGCATTTAATTTCTCTTTTATTAGTATATTAAAGTTGATAAATTCAAAACTAAAGTATATAATGTCAAAAAAAATCAATTTTTTTTCTTATAAATGTCTATCAAGATTTACTATATTATAGTGTTTTTATTTTTATAAATAACAATATAGAAATAGTAAATATTAAATTTTGGTACACTATTGGGACACCATTTTAGGGATAGAAGATACCATCTTGTAAATAACCTCAATTTAAATGAAAATAAATTAAACTAAATAGAACAAATATAAAATGTGGATTAGTGGGTGGGTCAAGCGGCCAGGCTGGCTTATACTGATAAATACATGCCAGCAAACGCATTTAACTTTGAACATTTCTTCCTTAGATTACGGAATTAACGAGGATAAATACCATTAAGATTATATTATCCAAAAAAAAAAATTGAGTGAAGATTAGTATTCAATTAGGAGGAGGATGTTGTACCATCTATTTTATAAATAGACATGCTTTTGATTTATATTTCTTATAATATTTTCGGTCATTTACTAATTTCTTGCGATAAAGAACTTTTAACGACTAAATTATGTTTATTCAATACAATTTATATTCCATGTATGATTTTTTGCATGCATAGGGCTGACAATACTTGTTTTTATTTTCTTTTTTTTATTTTTAAAGGAGAATCAATATTGGTTTTCAATTTCCCCTCAAAGTGATTCAAACCCTCGACTCCTCGACTTCTTGATTGGAGGGAAACACCTTACCAATTGAGTTGTGCTTCGTTGTCAGATCGGGCAATACTTGAGGGAAATTTTTTATAGTTTCTCACTTATGTAGTTGTTATTTTTTCAAAGACCCAACATGTAATTTATATATTGTGAAAGGTGGTGGTTATCCACGTTTTAGCATGTTATACATACATTTTTTTTTTTCCCAACAAATCCTTACTGCAAGAGCCAACCAGCTTAAAGTCATAATTCAAGAATGTTTTACCTAATGCAAGTCAAACATTTTATTCATAACTTAATGGAACACACCTCAATCATGAATTTGCCAGAAATAATTGATTCCCAAGAAACATCTTGCCACCCCCACAACTTAACAAACAAATACAATAATCATCAATCTCTACCAAATCCACATTTCTAACTCTCTCTTATATATACACACATTTGAAAACTTAATTTTCTGAAAAACCAATTAAATCCCAGATCATTGAAGAAATTAATGATGAAAATGTTTGAGAGGTATTTGAGTTTGGGTTTAATGGCGACGATGTTAATTGAGATGGCTATGGCTGCAAATTACACAGTCGGAGCTCCAAACGGTGGATGGGATCAATCCACAGATCTTCAAACATGGGCTTCTTCCATTTCCTTTTTGGAAGGAGATTTCTTGCGTGAGCCTTCTTGATCCACTTTTTTTTTTTTTTAAATATATATATATTGTATGTATATTCATTGCAAATGTTGTGTGTATATATATAATCCGAAAATAATTTAGAGAAATCATTTAAATCAAGTGAGTGGTGTAAATCCTCTAGTGCAATTTCATATGACGACATTTTATTGCATGATTTGCATTAATAGGTGATGTTGCGTGTCCGTAACATCTGTAAAACTAGTCATTTTTTTAAGTAAAATTTTAATTGTTGTTGGTTTAAAAAATATTATTGACACACGATAACCATTCATTAATACAATAAACAATATTATACAGGTTTACGATAAATGATCGGAATCGAAGTGTTTAGTCTTCATGGTCCAATGGTATTATTGCAATGGCTGCGAGTTTGCACAAGAATCATATAATTTTGGTAAAACAGATTGGATTATAATTTCACTTAAATTCGATTATGTCCAAATAATAAATATTTTTGGTAATATTTATTAGTATTGTACATAATTTACTACTGAAAAGTGAAACCTAGCGAAATTAAAAAATATATAATCAAACAAGACAATTTAAATGGGACGGAAGGAATATGATAGTTTAAATGAGACGGAAGGAGTATATAATACTCTGTATAATATAATGATTTTGTGCATTCAGTTTTCCAGTTCACCACAAACCACGACGTAACTGAAGTTTCGGAGTCGGATTTTGATTCCTGCAGCGCAAGCAACCCTCAGCAGCCGCCTCTCACCGGCGGCTCCGCCGTCGTACCCCTCACCTTCCGCCGGCAGCAGATACTTCATCTGCGGGACCGGCGGACACTGCATCACCGGCATGAAGGTCGCGATCACTGTCGCCGCCTCCTCCTCACCGCCACCCTCCACCACCCCCGCCGTTCCCTCACCACCGCCCTCCACCACTCCCGCCGTTCCCTCACCGCCGCCCTCCGTTCCCTCACCCCCGCCCAAAACTGCGGCTCCCGCACCGCCGCCAAAGCAGTCTAAGGCAGTATCTCCTCCGCCGTCAACGAATCCTCCTCCTCCAACGACCGCTTCCTCAACTCCGATACTGCCACTACCGCCGGCTCCGTCGTCCGCCGCGAAATTTGAAGTGATGGGTGGTCTTGCTGGTCTAGTTCTGATGATTTTCCTGTTTAATGTTTGAAATCGAGTTTGATGTGAAAGGCGCTATAGAATTAATTTGTCCACATTTCCGCCGCAAATTTTTTTTCCCCCGGTAGTAAGTGTATGTATATTTCCATTTTACTCGGATTTCATCTCAAACAATGATTTTATTTGGTCTTATATATCGATTTAATAAATATGTATTATTATTATTTTAATTTTTTTTTTATGTTTCGATCCATCCCATTATACTTGGTCATTTCACTTTATTGACTTTTTCGGCACGCGTTTCTACCGAAATTTAGTATGAGTTTTAAAATATAATTTTGAAGTATTCTTTTTTTTACGGGATACTATGACACTCATAGTATCCCGTAAAAAAAAGAATACTTCAAAATTATATTTTAAAACCCGTACTAGGTTTCGGTGAAAACGCGTGCCGAAAAAGTTAATAAAGTGAAGTGGCCAAGTATAATAGGATGGAGGTAGTATGTTTTTATGTACATGACGCCAATGTTTGGAAAAGGCATCAAATGTGTGTTAAAATAAAATATATTCTACATGCATGTAGAGTATATGAATAAAACATTTTTTTTCCCAAATATAAAACAGCTCGTAATTTCTTTATTTTAAATAGTATTTCACCTGATGAGCTAAGAAACAAACAAAACAAAACAAAATCCACCTTTTTGTATAGGAAATAGTACTAAAAAAAAGTCGAAATGCTAAAAGTAACCGGAAACAAACAAAAACTGGATAACTATTTAGAATGATCATTCCCCGGAGGACACAACGCCGGCGTAGGAGCAGCAGAGCCAACCCTAGGCGGCGGCGGTGGAGGCGGAGCTACCAGCGAACGTGGTGGGATCGAAGCTACCGGAGGCGGCGGCGGAAACGAAGCTACCGAAGGAGGACGTGTCAATGCGGGTAGTGGCGGCGGCGGCAGAGATGAATCAGAAACACCAGGATGATTATCGGCAGAAGCGGGAGGCGGCGGCGGAGTAAGAGTTTGAATAGGAATAGGATAAGTAAAGGAGGGGTTATTGGAGGGATATGGAGAAGGGAAAAGTAGCTGAGGGTCAGATTTATGGCGGCGCGTGAGGAAGGTGAAGCCCAAAATGAGGCCGGCGACGGCTATAATCATGACCAAGAAGATGAAGATCTTGGTTGCTGTTCCTACGTAACACATTTTCTTTTCTCCCCCTTTCTATTTTTGCAGCTAAGAAAAGATTACCGTGAAATTGTTTCACCTCGATCGTATTTTCTTTTTGGGTTAGATTTATTCATTTTTATCTTAGTATCGATGCACTCCGTGCACGTGAAAATACTAATATACGAGTGACTAATTTATACAAAAATAAATAAATAAATAAATACAGTAATATTATAATTAGAATATTAACCACAATGTATAAATACTCGTACGGATTTCTGCATGGGAAGAAGAGACGATTCATGTGCACGTGAAGGCAATTAAGAGGGAAAACATTTCCAGTAAATAATGCCGTTGGTTTGCCTCTTTGCAACTTCATTACAATGCATACAAGTATTATTATTACTACTATTACAAAAAGGAAATTAAAAAAAATAAGTGAAAAATACGTCATTAATTAGAACAAGATAAACAAGCCTCCTTCACATATAAGATGCGCCAGTCCAAACCTAACTATGACCGGACCGAGTCATACTTTAAGGGACCCAGAACAAATTCAGTTTGGCCCATTCAATCGTGCCTATTCCCCTAAACCCGATCTTAGAAGAGGCTGGTTTCTCTTTCGGCCCAGTGGGTTTAGCCAAGACTGGACCGGCCCAACAGTTTAATAAATATTTGTTTCATATTCTTCTTTATCCTCGGCAGAATTACTATTCCCTCCGTTCTTCATTTAGTGTTTTTTTTTCGGCACGCATGGCACGTGTTTCTACGCTTGTCGTTGATGGGTTTTAAAATGAATTTTGAAGTATTCTTTTTTTTACGAGATACTACGTGTGTCGTAATATCCTGTAAAAAAAAGAATACTTCAAAAAAATTCATTTTAAACCCTATCAACGACAAGCGTGGAAACACGTGTCACGCGTGCCGAAAAAAGAGTGTCACTAAATGGAGGATAGAGGGAGTATTATTATTTCACAAAGCCATCTCTTCTTCTCTTCTCTCTACAAATCATGCATTGATAGCACAACTCTGCATCCACTCTCCATTACTGATGCCTCCTCAAGCCATCTCATCCGATCCTGGATGACCGATTCCGAAAGCCTCGATTTTCCCATCGATCTCGAATCTTTATTCACCCTTCTCTCCTTCATTAGCTCCCTCACTCTCTCCACTCCATCCCAGAGTCCAACCGAGGCGTAGAGATTAGATAACTGCACATAATGTCCAATGTTCATCACATCTATAGAGAATAGCTTCTCTGCAGCATGTTCGCCTAATCTGACGTGGCGATGCACTTTACACGCGCTCAAGAACGCGCTCCAAACAGAGACACCTGCATCAAAAGGCATGGCTTTGATGAAATCGTACGCCTTTGACAAGTCGCCTGCTCTTCCTAGCATATCAACTATTGAAGCATAGTGTTTTTCGTGAGGTTCGACTCCATAAGCTTTTCATGCTGTGGAAAAGCTCCAAACCTTCGTTTACAAGATTAGAATGGCTGCAAGCTATGATGAGGTTGAGGAGTGTTACTTCATTTGGGAAAGTTCCTCCATTCTTCATCTCGTCGAAAAGATTTAGGGATTCTCTTCCCAATCCGTGTAGACCATAGCTCATGATCATCGCACTCCACACGAACACATCTTTCTCTGTAGAGTGATCGAATACTTTCCGAGCAAGCTCTATGCTTCCACATTTGGCATACATATCAATCAAGGCTGTCCTAATCACTATATTGTGTCGGAAACTACTATTGTTTACATAATCATCCATCCACTTAGCTTGCTCGAGTGATCCGAGGTGGGAAGAAGCCAAGATAGAGGACTGTATAGTCACAGCATTGGGTTGAATATTTCTTGATATCATCTCATTAAAAAGCTTTAAAGCTTCAGAAGCATGGCCACTTTTAGCAAATCCAGAGATCATGGAATTCCACAGCATTACATCCTCGATGTTCACTTGATCGAAGAGCAATTTCGCAGCCTCACCTCCCCACATTTTGCATATAATGAAGTAACAGCAACGCGTAAGTCAGGCTCGAGTTCGTATCCCATTCTAATCGCTAAACCATGGACACACTTCCCTTCATTCAAATCCTCAAGATCAGAATACGCCTTCGCAACACTAACCAACGCTATCCAATCAGGATTCATGCCCGATTCTCTCATGTCTCTGAATAATCTCAAAGCTTTCATAGGATGGCCTGTTTGGACAAATCCTGAGATGATCGAAGTCCACGAAATTACATCCTTGCACTTCAACCGATCGAAAATTACACAGGCGCCGGCATTCTCCTCGCACTTCATGTAAAACGAGAGAAGCCCGTTTTGCAAGAAGGAATCTTCTTGAAATCCATGTCTGAAAATCTGTGCATGAACTGCACGGCCGTATCCTACTGCAGGCATGGCTGCACAAGCTTTGAGTACATTAGGAAGCGTAAACGCATCTGGATTTACGAACGCCGCCTGCATTCTTGAGTACGTTTCAACAACCTCTTGGAACATTTTGTGCACAGAGTACCCTCTGATAACTGCATTCCATAGGAAAACATATCGGTCAGGAAATTCGTCGAACACCTGGAGCGCGTAATCAATTTCTTTCAGATCGAAGCTTCTATTTATGAACTTAGTAATTATGAAACCGTTGCTCTGCAATCCCGATACGTGCAACTGGCTGTGGATTTGGAAAAGATGGATCTTGCGAGCTGATTTCGCGAGAAGGGACGTGAAGAAAGATTCAGCGTCGACTGATCTGCGTTTGCTGCGGCCAGTGCTGCTACTGAGGTGGCGGGTAAATGTGAAATTGAAGATGAAGTTCTTGAGCTGCAGATTGAGAGATTTGAATGTTTGCTGCTGCAAATTGATGGTGAATGACATAAATCTTGAAGGTTGGATCATGAAATCCGCCAAGAAATTGAAATCTTCTCATAAGGTGCATTCATGTATATATAAGGTTTGAAATTTGAACATGAAATGTGTTGGACCTTGTTTTCAAATGGGCCGACATGACTCTAGCCCAATGGCCCACTTCGGCCCAAAAATGTTAGGGCCTAATGCTTTCGGGCCAGCCATCTTGAACCGAAGAGCTCACCGACATGGGAAAGCGACAAAAGACGGTACAATTTAATTTTAACGATAAGAGATATTTTTCGTGATTATTAATTTTTTTTCAATTTCTTTCATCTTCCTTTTTCTTCTCTTTTCACCAACATGTTAAAAAACGTGTGATGTTTATTCAATCCGACGTCGTCGTTCTATAATCAGAAAGCTCCATTGATTCCTTCAATCAACCACAATATTAAATTATTTTTATTTTATTTTATTTTTCATCAACAACACTATATATAAATTCATGCAGAGCAGACTCTCATCATCATTAAAATTTTCATAATAGTCATCAGTTTTTAATTTATTTTAGAAATAAAAATGGCAGCGACTAGTGTTGTTGCTTCGAAGATGGTGGGATTACCAAAGAAAATGGCATTTAATCAACCCGAAGTTCCTAGTGATTTGCAGAAATTTTTTGAGCTGAAAAATGGAAAAGGAAAACTCAAATCTTCTTCACAGAGAAGAGATTATACACCTCAGGCTGTCACAGCCGATGCTCCAACTGAGGTAAAATATTATTTTTCCTCCAAAGTCGTTGAAATAAAAGATACTATTTAGAGTGGTATAGAATTAGTGATGCATGTATGTTTTTGAGTGGTGATGCTAAAATGGGTGATCCATGTTGAAACGAGGATAAAGCGAAATGTGGCTATGAATTATCAAATCTTGAAATCGATATCGTTTTGTCGTCTTTATTCACAGTATCTTTGTGTGTTGATCATATGAACGTACGTAAAAAGTAGTTAATTCTAGTTCTAGCTATCAATTTATGTTTCTTCATTGATCATTATAACTAATTATTAATTAATTAGTGGCGTCATTATTTACACCAAAAATGATACGATGATCTCATCTTGCACAGACAAAATCCCAAAGAATTCTCAACACTGCTCAAGCAAACTACGTCCCGCTCTTTGTGATGCTCCCGGTAAGATCCTCTGTTATATTTTGAATATTTAAAATTGTATTTTTTTTATTTATTTTAAAAAAAAAAAAAAAACAATTTGACTTTTCTGTTGCATCGCCATTGATATTATAGTTGGGAGTGGTGACGGGAGAAAACGAATTCCCCGACCAAGAAAAGCTTGAGGGGCAGCTGAGGGAGCTGAGAAAGGCCGGCGTTGACGGCGTCATGGTCGACGTGTGGTGGGGGGTCATCGAGGCCAAAGCTCCTAAACAATACGACTGGACTTCTTACAGGAAACTATTCGACCTCATCCAAAAAACTGGCCTCCGAATTCAGGCAATAATGTCCTTCCATCAGTGCGGCGGCAACGTCGGAGACGCTGTCACCATTCCCATTCCGGAATGGGTTCTTGCAGTCGGAGAAGAAGATCCCGACATCTTCTACACCAACCGTTCGGGCAACAGGGACCCTGAGTACCTCTCTCTTGGAACCGATAACTTGCCTATCTTCCGGGGTCGAACCCCGGTCGAGGTACTTAATTACCTACGACTAGCTGTTTATGTGTATGTTGTATGTATGTTGTCGGGATTCTGACTTAGTGGCGTTCAGATGTATAGTGACTTTATGAAGAGTTTCAAAGAGGTGACGGCGGATTTATTGGAATCCGGGACTATTATTGACATTGAGGTCGGATTAGGTCCGGCCGGAGAACTAAGGTATCCATCGTATCCACAAGATCAAGGATGGGCATTCCGGGAATTGGAGAATTTCAGGTATTATTTGAAACTGAGGATCTCATGTGTTTTGAGTCCGACTCATGCCCCTTCTTAAAGTATTTGTGACGTGCAGTGTTACGACAAGTACTTAAAACAAGACTTCGTTGCTTCAGCAACCGAAGCCGGGCACCCGGATTGGGATCTCCCAGATGATGCGGGGACTTACAACGACACGCCCGAGAAAACTGGCTTCTTCTCTGCAAATGGGACTTATCTATCCGAGAAAGGGAAGTTTTTCTTGACGTGGTATTCTTACAAGTTGATCGAACACGGCGATCAAATTCTCGAAGAAGCCAATAAGACATTCGAGGGATACAGAGTCAGACTGGCTACCAAGGTAAATTCTTGACAGCTCAGCCATGTTTCATAGATATGCACACTTGCTCTGTGCGTGTGCATATCTATGATGCCATCCAATACAATAGCACTAATTAATATGCTCGATTTTTCCTAGGTCTCTGGCATCCATTGGTGGTACACGGAGGATAGCCATGCCTGCGAGTTGACATCAGGATACTACAATGTCAAAGGCAGGGATGGCTACCGCCCGGTCGCCAGGATGATCTCCCGGCACTATGCCACGTTGAACTTCACATGCCTCGAGATGAGAAACTCGGAGCAATCGGCCGATGCTAAATCGGCCCCGGAACAACTTGTGCAACAGGTTCGACACAAATCGGGGCAATTCGACCGCGGTTGTATCACCTGAAAGAAAAATTCTTAGGTTTTTGCAAACTTCTCTGCTCATAAATCCTAACATTTTCTGCAGGTATTGAGCAGCGGATGGGACGAAAACATCGACGTAGCCGGAGAGAATGCTCTTCCGAGATACGATCGAACAGCCTATAACCAGATCTTACTAAATGTTAGGCCAAATGGTGTCAACAAAAATGGTCCACCTAAGTATAAAATGGCTGGAGTAACATACCTTCGATTGACGGATGAATTGTTCCAGCCCAGAAACTTCAGAATCTTCAAACAATTTGTAAAGAAAATGCACGCTGATCAGGTAAGATTAATCTTACCGTTTCTCTTTTCTTGTTTTTTTAAAAAAGAGTAGGAGACAAATAGTCTTATTGCATTAATGGATGATCGTCATGTGTCTACAATATTTATTATATTTTGCAATTTATAGGACTACTTGCGGGAAATGACGGATGTGCCCTCGTTGCCAAGGTCAAAAGCGAAGATTCCGATCGAGAAGCTTCTAGAAGCTGCAGAGCCGATCAAGCCGGTTACATGGGACAGTGAAACAGATATGAGTATTGGCGGCGCTTTGGCTGATTTTTTGGACAATCTATTCGGAAATTTATTTTCCATATTCAACTAATTAAGTTGCATGAGCTTGTTTAATTATGACCACACTTGCAACTTCTACTTTTGTATTGTTTTATCCATATTAATTATTAACTAAAATAGTATAAGGTGTTGTTCTTTTGATGGAAGAGATAAAAAGAAAAAAAAATTACTTTCTTCTTTTTTCTCTTGTTTTTATGATGGATAATTTATTTCGGTCATGAAGAAAAAAAAATCTGACAACTCTTTTTTGACAATTTCACTCCAAAATATGATAATATTTTTTCTAATATTTGGAGTGATAATATTTTATAAATTTTTTCACGTTAAAAAGCAAATAATAAAGCAAGTGGGACCACATTACGAAATAATATTTTCTACTCCCTCCGTCTCAAATGAAACGTCTCCTTTGCTTTTTGCACGTTGATTAAGGAGTAGCATTTATGTAATAAATTCTGGTGGGTCCATTTACTTTTTGTACTTTAATTAAGGAGATTAAAGAGTGGTTAGTTTGTAGTGTATTGTATATCTAACTTTTCTTTTACTTTTTTTTTACCATTCAACACAATTTTATTATTTTAATAAATTTTTAAAAAAAAATCAGAACTTTAAAGGGAAATTAAAATTTATTCCATGTGTAGGTGTTGAACTTCTTAAATTTAAACAAGAAAATGCAGCAGCTAAAAAGTAAAAGTAGAGAGAGATCATCCTAAAACATCTAATCAAATTTTGTGGACACAATTCACTTGGAAATTTTCAGCCAAATTCAAACAAATTCTGATTTTCAATATTCCCACCAAAATGCTTCAAACTTAAACCTATAAATAAGATTAGCACACAAAAATGTTGTTCCAATTTCTGTTACACTTAGAAACGAAAAAAGAAAAGAAGGATGGGGGGGAAGAATTTAACAACAGAGCAAAGGAACTTGGTAGTTCAGTTTCTTCTTTCAAATCAGCACAATGGTAAGCTCATCCATGGCGCCATGAAAGAAGTTGCTGCAAGGTTTCTTATTTCTCAACGAACGGTTAATCGTCTTTGGGCTGCGGCAAAGAAGATGAAACAAAAAGGTAAGTCAGTTTTCTTAAAGTGGAAAATATGGCTTGAATAAAAAGAGAATCACCATAGATTGTGAAATGTTGGAAAGCTTAAAAGTTCAAGAAAGAGGCACAATTAGGGGAGTTGCAGCAGGCCTTGGACTGAAGCCAGCAACTGTGGTTCAGAGCACTACAAAGCCTACAACATAAAACCTCTAGTTATTCATTACTAGAGTTGTTGAGAGCAGTGATGCAGTCATTCAGAGAGCTAACTCCTACCTCACTGAATAATGTATTTTTAAGTCTTCAAAGTTGTATGATTGAGATACTTAAGCTAAGAGGAGAGAATAGGTACAACATCCCTCACATGAAGGAGCAGCTTATAAGGCAAGGACTACTACCAGAAAATTTGGAAGTGGAAGAAGCATTGGCAAAGGACAGCATTCAGTATTTGATATCAGAGGGAAAGATGGAAGGAATACAGGAGCTGATGCATGACTTGGGCATCAATCCCATATGAAGTGAATAAACAGGGGCATAGCTATCTGTTTAGGAACTTCATATTCTAGATTTCAGAAGACCCTTTTTGTAAGTACTGAAGCTTAATCTATTCTGAAGTGGCAGTATTTTTTGTAGTTAAGGGATTTTTAGATTCTAAGTACCCTATTTTGTAAAGCCTAATCCTTTTGTAATTAAGGGATATTCCCTAACATGCTTATTAAATCGCAGCAGCAATTCAAACCCATATCGCAGAAAATCATCAGATCACAGCAGCTATGACACAAAAATTTATAGATCTCACCAGAGTAAAGTAAGCAGGCAACAATATCTTCAGCATCTCTAGATCGCTTTCTGACATCGTCTCAGATCTGAGACGTTTCTGTCTCTCCTCCTCTGCTGCATGTGCTCTCATCTTCCTCAAGGCCGTCCAAAGCTCCTCCGTGGTCGAAATATTGGGTAAAGGCTGCACCCTTGCTCTGTACCGACGAGCCTCCTCGTGAATATCGACTTCAGGGGCTCGCCATTTGCGGCCAAGAGAGCCGACGGCGATTCTTGAGCAACAGGCACAATGAAAATCGGGGGTGGGGGATCGATTTTGGGAGTCGATTTTAGGGTTTAATTCAAAATCGGGGGTGGTGGGTTCTTTTTAGGGTTTTTTTTTAGGGAAGAAGAACTCTCCATAGTGTGGCGAGTGAAGGTGGCCAATTTTTCCAACCACACGAAGGAGTGGTTGCGCTTGAGAGATCGGAGATGCAACGGAGAGTGGAGTTGCAGATTGTGTTCTTGGGGAGGAGATGAGAAATCGGAAATTTTGGAATTGAAGTTGCAGAATTATTTTTTTTTTACCATTCAATGCATGTTCTAGAAATGTGACGGAGAGTCCTAGGAGCAGCATTTTTTTTTAATTATTGTATTTTTTTAATTTTAATCATGGACAATTAGTTAAATTAGACTAATTAATGAGAGATAAGGGATTGATAATTATTTCCTTATTTGGGGTGTGACGTTTCAACTAAGACAGACGAAAAAGGAAAGTGGGACGTTTCATTTGAGACGGAGGGAGTATTATTTTCTTGTATCTCCAACCCTTACTGCAAACGCTTTTTGTGGTATGGATCTAGCCCCAATGGTACTGCAAAACCAATCCTATTTTGCGTTTTTGGGTATTTTCTCTCTCCTCTAAATGCAAATTTGCATTGGCACTGTAGAAAAATCTCAAAAAAAAAAAAATAATTTCTGATTTTGCAATATAGTACTTCGCCTCTTATTTTTATGGTTGGATAGAGGAGAGACTACAGAAAAGAACATAAGACGAAGAAAAAGAAGAAGACGCACGAAAAACGAGAAGCGGCGTTTTCGTTTCTTATATTTAGGTAATTATAATGGGGTTAATTGGGCCTTATTTAATTTAATTTTAGTTCATATTATTGGGCTAATCATTTTATAGTTTATGGTTTGGGATTTTTTTTTTTTTTTTTTTTTTTTGAGGAGTTCAATTTTTTTAATATTATAGTTAGCATAATTGGGCTAATTTTTTTTATATCACAGTTTACATAATTAGGACTATTGGGCTAGTTTGATAGCTTAGTTAAGATATATCAAGCTAGATAAAAATAAAGAAGATGAATCTAAGTTAAACACTGTTCAATCTATATATTTTCTATCCGACCAAATTGGGAAGTTAAAAACATATGTTGGAATAGTGAAAGTAGCATGGGCCTTGATTTTAAACCGGGCCCAAGTGTCAAAAAGAAATGCTATCAAACAAGGGATATAAAGCTATTAAAGTTATCTAACTTGGTATATCCCACCTATCAAACTAGTCCTTAATTATAACTTACAATATTTATATAGAAATAAAATGATAAGATTACGTAAAACATATGAAGATAGAACGATACAATAACATTGATTCAGTAATAAAATAAATTAACAATACATGAAATACTAGACAATGTAGAAAATACAACATTAAAAAGAAAATAGATCATGAAATTACTAGACAATACACGGAACCATAATGTTTCAGCGGATTGGTACGTCCCAATAGCTAGGTCTTGAGAAATTTGCTTATAAACTTCGCATAAGAGGACATCATATTCGTGGGAGTAGTTACCAGAATGAATAGACATTGTTGGAAAGAGGTGGAGAGTGTAAATGAATTTGTACTTAAATGAGTTAAAATGTTGTGGATTGACTTTTGAGTCTTGTACTGAAGATAGTATCGCTATTTATGCACAATCTTATTACACTCAATTATCTCAGCACCATCTGCGCATGTCATTCTACTCATCCACTATCTTCACCTATCATTTCACTCTTTCACTATCTCACTAACTTATCTCTGCACCATCAATTATCTCTGCTCTTTTCATTCCACTACATCGACTAACTGTGCACCATCACTTTTCTACTATTATACCGACCATTTCACTTCTCCATTATCTTCACCTACCATTCCACTCATCCACTATCTTCATCTAACTAATTGCACATGTATTTCATCTTCATTCTTTATATAGCATAACACGGCACTATTGGGATATTTAGTTAAGGGGGAAGCGGAATCTATTTAATTTTAATGGCTTATGATTTTATTTTGATTAGATTCTAAAACCACATAGAACCATCCCTTATTATTTTTGATGTAATCCATTATCGCTTTGATTGTTTTCAATGTACTACCTCCATCTCATTTAATTAGACACATTTGCTGTTTTAGTCCGTCTCAACAATTAGACTCATTTCCTAAAATGGCAAAGAATACTTGGCTACAATTAACTCTCTCTCCTCAAAATTAATTAAAGCCACATATTCCTCACTCTCTTGGTTCTAGGATCTATAGTAAATGTACCTAATTAGATGAGATGAATGTAGTATTAGATAAGCTCACTTGTTAGGGAGCTTCAATATTTTATCTAAGTGTTTTGGACCTGTTCGAATCGAAGAGAAGCGAAGCGAATGAACGAGAACCGAAGCTTATCAACTCTCAAGTATGCAAGAAGCTTAAAGTTGTAAGTGATCGCTTTTGATTTAGCAAAAAGCGAATCTAAAAAAAAAAACTTAAAGTGATGCAGTTCCGAGCAAAAGTGTTTTCATTGAAAGCGGCATTAATACAAGTGTCAAAGTCTAAAACAATCTAGTACAAATGAAGCGCTCGTGAATATCCAGGAAAAGCGATAAGCTATCGCGGGTTTTGAATTTCAAATTTGATACGAGGTGCGACAAGTTCGTACATATCATTAATTGCGGCGTATGAGTCATAGGCCACGCGGAAGCACAGGAATGGACAACGGAAATCGCAGGAACAGTGCACAGAGCCAATCTTCGCTACACTCCACGGCGGAAATCTGCAGACAATCTGGAGTTACCATTTTGGGAAAGAAAACAAAACTGAAGCTTTGCAACTCTGCAGATAAAGCAAGTATATCGCTTAACCAAAGGGAAGTGAAGAGCACGCGCCACCAACCTCTCTAACGGGAAGATGTCCGTCTCCCACTATAAATAGGGATGCTACCTCAACGTTTCAAAGTTATGAAACTACTCTCTCGCACACTAGCATACAGCAAGAACTTCGAGCTTTTCCTGCATTCAAACACTCAAAGTTCTTCAAATTTTTGAGTTTAGTTGAGTCTTTAGAAAACCCTAAAAAGTTTTCTTAGTATAGCAGCACCCTAATCCCTTCACCCTAGACTAGGAACTCTGTTTCAAATCTAGGAGGAGAATCTTCCATTCTCTTTTCATGTTCTTCACTGAAAAGGATTCTCTTTAGTTAGAACTTTCAAAAACCAAACCTCAAACCCAGTTCGTGTGTGTTCGTAGATCGAGTTGTACGTTTGTGTTTTGTTTGTTTGTATTTTGTTGTGTTCGGATCTAAGATAGTGAAGCTTGAGTTTGCATACTCAAGTGGAAGGTCGAAGGTTGTGTTAGGTTGTTGTTTCAGCCACTCGAGAGCCCATTCGGAATCTCTGAGGGTTGAGTTTGTGTGGAACTTGAATCACTTCACTGGGAAGTCTAAACCCAGGACGTGTTGTGGATTCTGAGTGAAGGAATTACGTTGCTGAGTGAAGGCAACAAAGTGGATGTAGGAGCGTAACCTCTGAACCACTATAAATCGCTATGTGTGGTTATTGCTTTTCTTTACTTTTATTATTACATAACTCACACAAGCACTTAAACAACGAAAAAAAAATTATAAGCAAGATTTTTTAAAGCGATTATAAACTTTGCTCACAAAATTTCCACAAGCGTTTTTAACTCTGGAAGCGAATCGCCCTTGAAAGCCTAGCTCTTTCAAGGCGAAGCACTTCTCTCCGTATTAAAAGCAAACAAGTTTTTAAGAAATTTTTTGAGAAGTTTTTAACTAAAATATTAATAGTATAAGTGAAAAGGCACAAAATTAATTAAACTCCATATATTTTTACTAAAGAGCTGCAACCCAATCAAAGGCATGCACGATGCTCGAAGCCTTCATCGAGAAGAAAATCAAAACAACAGAATTGCGGTAAAGTTAGAAAAAGCTAGCTACGGAGGATCAAAAAACAAACATTAATACTTGGGACCTACAAAGAAAAACTCAAAAAAGAAGACAACATTTTTCAAAAAGAAAAAGAAATTTAATCAAGTGTGGAGGTGGCAGTGACGTAGTAAGCAACAGCAAAGAGGGCATGAACCATGCAGAGTATGCCGCCGATAGACAAGAAATGGTGGTGCGTGAAGCCGCACGATGCCCTTGATTTGTGGTTCGATATGATTCCGATCACCAGCATCGATAATCCAACGGCTAGGATTATCCTGCGCTCGTTTACAAACAAACCCATTCATCAACTAAATATCCACATTCTAGTGTTATTTTCAAATATATTTAAAGTTAAATTTAGTCAATATTTAAAATTTAAAATAAATTAAAAATAAAAAAATAAAAAAAACCAACTACAACAACAAAGGGGTTATCCACTTATTAATTTAAGTTCGAGAAAAGTAAAGACTAGACAATGTTTGATAATTTCTAATAATCACACTTATCCATAAAAGTAGCTAGATTATGGTCGGGATTAATTAGTTTATTTTTGGTTAATTTAAATCAAGAAAAGTAAATATTGAATTGCTCCAATTTCCCTTTTACAAAAAAGTTCTTCTTTCAAAAACATTAATTACTTTCCAATTGCACTAATTAAAGCTTGAAGAAAATGTCTAATAACTACAGATACTTGGCTAAAAGGCTAAAAACCTTAAACCAAATCACATAGTAATGTATATTGAGAAATAGAATAGTTATATTACCAAGTGAAAACAAGGCATGCCATGGACAACTGCTTGCTTGGAGAAGCTTTCTCAATTTCTTCATGAGTGCAAACACTGCAGCCTCCAAGCAAATTAGCCAAAACATGAGCTATTCCAAGAAGAGTTGCTGCAGCTAAGCCTAGAACAAAAGCATCATGGCTTGGCTCCTTGCATTCAAATATCCATAGCCTCAAATGCTTCTCCTAATCCACCACGAAAAACATATTATAACTATACTCTTATCTCGAGGCATATAAATAAATAGAAGTAGTTTTGATTGAAGTTTTAGTGCAAGATCACCTGGTTTTGAGCTGCTTCTGCTCTGATGCCAAGAATCCCTCCTACGACGTCTAATCCGACGATCAAGAGGCAGGCGAAAATGCCGATTATTTTACCCATTTTTAGAGTTATCAAGATCTGTAAATGTGATGATGAACAAGTTTTGGAGAGGGAAAGTAATGATGTAGGTAGATGAATAAATAGTAGCTAGTGTGTGAAAATGCGATGAGATTTTGGAAAAGTTTCTTTTGTCAAAATAGAGTGGCGACTTTATTTCACTTTTTCTTTTTTATGGAGAAGTACTTTAATATTCTTTGCTTCCAGCAGTTTGGATTCTTTTCAAAGGTGAAGAAGAAAAGTAGGGTATAAAAACAACTAAGGAGCAGTCTGGTCTACTGCAGTTTAGGCATCTATTCTTTGGTAAAAGTTATTCTTTGCATATGCATATATATGCATTATTTTCACTAATTTAGTAAACTTGCCACCATGGTAATTTTTTATGATTCGTTTTTTTTTTTTTAGATCGAGATTGAGCAATACCTTAAATCCATTGTTAAGTCAAGTAGTTTGCCTTCATAAATGAACACAACTTTACGTGTACGATAGAACGTAAAAGATATCAATGAAATGGCCATTATACACATTACATTTGAAAAAAAGGACTGCAACTGTAACTCGTAACTTCTTGTGTGTATGTATGCCAGCTAAAAATTGAATATTTGAAGTGCTTTCATGCTTCTTCAATGAAGTAAACTCTCTCTCTCTCTCTCTCTCTCTCTCTCTCAAATTAAGCATCCTCCAGCTTTAGCATAATCACTTAACAATGCCACAAACTACTCCACTCTTAAGTTAAGAATATTTGGTGCTGGCATTGTATTTTCTTTCAGCCTTAATAAATGACTGGACTAGAATGAATTAAAATCGTAAATTCTCTCCCCATCAACCCAAAAAACTGCACATAGAACACTTGAAACTGATGAATTATATAGTACGGAGTAATTTTCTAGATAATTACAACATTATCTGATATATATAATATACATACACAAAATGTTCTGAGCTTCAGCGGTTAAAGAATAATACACCTAGCAACGCACAAAAACAGTATAAAGGATAAAGAAATGCAATGGCAATTTATATAATTTTTTTTCTTTTGCCATTTTCCATTAAAAAAAAAAGAGCAAAACACTATGACCCAAGAATGAATGCATATTACAAGACCTAAAAATGAATAAAAAGAGTGTGTTGGAGCTGTACATAAGAATAAAAAAGCGCAATGAAATGATGCCTCAGAGGAATCGCAGCACCCAAAACACGACTAATCTAATACACTACATATGTATTTATAAACCAACGAAACCTGAAGCATAATAATAGCCTGCAAAAATTTCACCTATCCCACATTGCTTGGTAGACAGGAGACCTGTGCCTTAACCATTGCACCATTTCTCTATCGATCGAACCCTTGTTCAATGCAGCATCTAACGTTGGACTACCCACGAATTTCAACGAGCTCTTAAATGACCATATCCGATCCTTCGGCCAAGGTTTTTGGGGCTGTTTCTCCTGCCATTTTAGAAGGAAAAGATATTGTAATCAATCCGATTGTACTACGGTCATGGTTAAGCTTTACCCCTAACTATTGCAAGGAAAATCAAACATTTCGAGAATTTGCATGTATGTACAAGGGCAAAATGAGAAGTTTGACATCATTTTTCTTTAGAATTTACATCCTTATGTAAAGGGCAAGACGCAGTTTTTTAAAAACGACGTCTTAGTGTCAACAGCTAGTCCATGACATTCTTTCATTGTATCGTCAATCTAATTCATCACTCAATAAACGCCCCCTAATGGAAATCAAAAGTTAATAATATTGCAGTTTAAATCCTAGAAACAATGAGAAGACATAAAATGGGACTCACCATGATAGAGAGCATAAATTTAACCATCCTCGGACCATAAACACGCTGGCGTGATGGTTTTTGGACTTTTGCATAGAAAGAGCCGACTTCAGGTAAAGACAAGCAGCCTCGACTTGCTTTGGCCAAGACTGCATCTGGTTCAGCATTTTGATTGTGCCAAAATATTAGCTGTCCCAAACAATATGTCTCACCATATGTTTTGCAGTATTCATGAACACCAGAGCCCAACTTATCAGCAGACTTTGGACCGAGATCAAGTGGAGTTATGTGAACAGGTGGGGAAGTTACTTTCTTGTATTCCTGAAAGATGCAAACTGAATAAAAGAAAGAAAAAGGGTAGTGCATTGTAATGAAAGATGTTTATAGTAATGAAGTTACTCACTCTAATCCTAAAAAAGCACTTTGTATGAGCATATAAGTGTATCAAGTCAGCAGCAGCATCGTGCCGACTTTTATAAGAACAAGGAAGGTTCCGCACCTCATCCCTCAACCTGAGACAGATAGATATACATTAAAAAAACACATACATACATATATAGATTTATATATCCAAGGAAAGTGTTTTAAGCTTGAGACGCTTAACCTCAGCTTACAGTACTTACCATAGTAAAGACTTCCGAAGCTTCATCTCTGGGTTATCAGAACCAGAAGGATCATGAGCGTCAATCTTGAACTTGAGATCTCTCAATGTAACATCTTCTGTATGAGGAGCCATGCACTGAACAAGTTCCTCCACTAATGACCCTTCTCCTCTCCAGAGAAATGAAGCTGCTTCTTCGGGGCTAAGCCTTTCAAGTGGAGGTGGGGCATTCTTTGGGTCGCCAAAAACACATCTCATAACATATCTCACCTGCATGAATTTGGCAAGAAATTTAAACTCACTCATCCATCTGTCCGATAAAATGTTTTCCAGGCTATTTCATGGAATGAAATAAGAAAGAAGGAATGAGCTAATAAATAGGAATCAGCTCTACCTTGTCGATAGTGAGCGCCAAATTCTGGAGCCTCTGATTGTACACACCCTCCGCCTATAACTCAATTGAAAAACAGTTAATGAACTACACATCATAACCTATATCGTAGTATAGCTGCAAACACCAGCATTATACAGGATTTAAAGAGTGTAAGCGGACATATACCTGAATTTCAGCATCAGTCCTTTCAAGCTCCAAATTGACTTCAGCAAAGAATCTCTTCTTCTCCTCTATATTATGCTTAAGAATCTCATGGGGGAGTCTCGTCCTTTCAAAATTTATGAACCTCACCTGTCAAAATACAAATGTCAAGAAGCAGCCGAAAACCATAATTCTACACAAGAATCTAAAGAGATAGATGCATACCAAGCGGGCTGTGTAGGCAATCAGCCAATCAGGCAAGCCACCAAGCAAACAACTCCCAAGTCCAGCTTTACCTAGATCAATATAATCTTCCTCAGACACTGAATTGAATTCACAAGCCTCTAGCAGCAACCTGTGACGTTCGAGTACTCCATGATGCTCTTTCAGCACCTAGCATCCAGAATACTCAGTTTATGAGGCAATCCAAGCCATATCCAGAAAACAAAATACATAAAGGAAGTAAAGATACTAAAAAGAGTCAATCAAAGCTAATCATATACCTTTTGGAAAGCCCCTTCACCAGTCAGATTTAGATAACTTCCACGGCAAACCTGGTTGCCACACAAACAAACTGATGCTTCGTACTCTTCCTTACTCTGAAAAATTCAATTGTTACCCACTGAAGGAGGAAAATGGGAAAAGTAAACAGGAAATTCAAAGGGTAAAACTCAAACATAACCACTGGTTTGCAATTCACCAACCTCAGTGACTGAATTATAGTCGAAGGTGATCTCTTCGCCATAAGCAATTGGTCTGACAGAATAGATCCCGATCTGGTACTGACCATCAACAGCAGTGACCCTGTCGTCACAGTTAGTTAGATAATAATCGGACCATGTAACTGCCTCAAGTATGGAAGAAAATGTATTACACAGCAGAGTGCATACTTTGCTTCACAATTAGGTCTGCAAGAGTGACAAATCCGACTTGCATAGTTTGCCTTATGCATTGCATCAACAACTACTAAATCATAGCCATCAGCATCACCCTGAAATTGAGGATTTAGGATAAGCTGAAGACTTTATGGACCAAAACAGCAGAAGCATGATCAACAAATGAATACATGATGAGCTAAATCTAAGAAAATAATGTGTGCAATTAAATGTAGAGATACCTTCGGCCTCTCAAGATATATGTTGTAGAACTCTGGGGCAGGATCATTATTGTTCTTTTGCAAAGCACGGATGCCATCTTGTTTTTCAAACCATTTCCAAGTCGGATAAACCTATAAGCAAAACAAGATAAAATAAAAAGGCGGGCATGCAAGGTTACTGGCATAACAACAGAGAATAAATATTCATTTCTCCCATTCATAGATATAAGCACAGAACATACTTATGTCAGTTGCAAGTCACAAAGAGGCCAATAGGAATTAGAAGATCAGATTACGAAGTCGTAAGTAAAAGTTTAAACCAAAGGGCACTCCAATAAACTGCTATGTAATGTTCGGAGAAACAGTTTAACAAGAATTATATAGTTCCCTTCTGGCACAGTCCATCACAGGCAAAAGAATATGTGGTATGCTAGCATCTTGATATTAACTATGCCCTCTAAAAAAATACAAGGAAAGGCCAAACTGCAAGTTAGTATGATGGAAATGTTAGTGAAAGATATCCTCGTTACTGAAAGCCCACAGGAATCATTTACTAATTTAAGCACAAAAGCATAAAAACTCCAAGGCCTAGCTCATAAGAATCAAATAGAGTAATAGTGGGAATTGCGAGAGCATTTAATATCTGGATCGCGGTAAAGATATTAAAATGAAGCATTACCTCTCCCAGAAATTCAACAACAAAGTCATCTTCAGTGAAACCACCTTCCTTGTTGCAAACTACTCCAAGACCCTGGTCAGAAAACCACAATCAGCAGGAACTAACAGAGCTTCGCTCACATGCTATCAAATACAAAGATAAGTTAGTGTAGCTAACCTTTCTGTAAGCAACATAGTTATCCTCCGGGCGACTATCAATGGCCTTCAGCATAAACTGGCAGATACGCAAGAGTCTTCTATCTCCATTTTCATCAGCAGAGGCTCGTATCTCTTCAAAAACAGGCTTTAAGGGATACACCATAGGAGTGTTCCCAGAACCAGTAAAGTTCCTGACTTGCCTGTTGAGAGTACGAAGGAGAACTTCTTCAATGAAAAGATGCTTTTCGACAAGCGACCAATCTGATTCATCAGGCATCGAATCAAGAAGAAGATTATGAGTGTAAGGATCGATGCCATAAACTTCTTGCTCTAAAACCTCATCCCCCAGGGATTTCCTTGGTTTGTAATCCTTCACTTCAGGAATTTCCATGTCAGACTCCTCGGTGCCATTCTTCTGTGCGTTAAGCTTCTCATCATAATCTTCAGGTAAAGAAACCTGCATTTTTCTCCTCACTTCCTCCTCATCTGCTACAATCACATAGTGATCAATAACTTCATACTTCCTTGTGACTGGGGGTACAAGGCTAGCCTTTGTCATGCGAGCACCCCATTCACGCTCATCAGCATATGAATCAAGCCCGTCATCAAGTGTAAAGAATGTGTTCCCTCTAGACTCTTTGTTAGCACCTTCTGATGGGAATTCTGAGTCACTTTCCGTATCTGATGCAGTACTCTCACTTTCTGTCAAACTTGCATTGGAAGATCTATCCATATCATCAGATGTGTCACTTCCAGAATCCAAAGATTTTTTGTAGAGTTTGGATAATCGCCTTCTGATCTCTCGATCAGAAGCACAATCTCCAGAATCTAAAAGTCCATTCATGAACAGGCTGCTGCCATTGCTTCTGTATGAATGTTTCTTTTCAGACCCTTTACTCAGGTTCTTCTTATATTTTGAGGAAGCAGATGAAAAGCCAGGAGGCGAGTCATCTTTCCACGACCTCATCACCTCATCTCTTGTATAATCTAACTTTGAACCTTTTTCCAAACTTGTTGCTAGTTGAATAAATAATGTTACAATGCGATTCATGTCTCTAGCATCCACCCGGGTTTTAGCTCTGAAATGACATCAAATTCAACATAAGCCGCAAGAAAACAACAATAAGAGAGCAGATTATCGAACATTTAGACAGGAGTGATTATTCTTTTTTCCTTATTGGTGACCGGCATGGAGCTTAGTTTCATTGCAAATAAAGTAAATGAATGTTTAACATGACTTACCTAATTGCTTCCCTACACATGCGACTGATGTCATCTTTGATAGCATTCAATCCACGTCTGCCATAATACCCAGCTCGTATTCTGTCATCAATATCAGCAACCTGAAGAAGATCTCAGAATTATACATCAGCTTAAACATATCGAGTGCAAAAGTAAACACATATGTGAACAAAAAATAACAATAGAAGGTTTTGTCAATACCTTGGGCTCAAAAAACTCAATGGTATTCTCACGCATGATGTCCCGTAGACTTGTAGCAACGTATTCCTCCATCCTTCTAAATCCATTTCCAGCCTTCTTAATAGCCAAACGCCTCAATTGAGCATCCCTAGAGAGGATGGATGTAGACTTTCTAGCATCAAAAAGCTTGGACCGTTTATACAAGCTTCGCCTGAATAACTGGTTTGCTGAGTCCCTCTTATCTGAACTTTCTAAATACTCTTTCAGTCCACTGGATTCATCCATTTGATTAGAAGCTGATTGATTCCTATCAGTTAGGTGACTAAGGCTTCGGATTTTCATGTGGGGATTCCGATTCCTGACCCAATTAATATTAGGAAACTTCTGAACCAAATCTTCAAACTGGGTGCAACCTCTAATATCTATAGATGACAAAAAAGGTAATGACTGAAGAAGTTCCTCAAGCATGCCAGAAGTAATGCCAGTACAACCACGTAATATTAAGGAAGTTATCTTTTCTTTCTTGTAATCATTCTGCAGAATACAGCATATGTCAGAATTGCAACATATCAAGCTATAACAAGCCTTCAAGATCTAACCATTCAGAGTTACACTCAAAACAACAGAAACAGAAAGTACTAAGTTAGCATAAACACGAAATACAAGAAAGAGTTACCATAATTTTCAAGACGATGGAGTCGGAGCAATTAGGCCCAATGGCACAAAAGTCAATCTGTCTAGAAATATCTTTGTAATATTTGACCACTGATCGCCAATGCTTGCACGTCAAGGCAGCATAAAAAAGCGACTTAACATCAGCTCCCAGAAAATGAAATATTCGTGCCAGAATATTGCCATCAAGCAGATCCCAGCTTCCCCTCTCAAGTTCAGAATCAACTTCATCTTCATTTCTGAACGAAACATCAGCACACAACTCATCAAATTCACAATTATTGCTCTGGAGACTTAGCACGTCATCATCCGTCTCGTACTCCTCTTCAATCCCATCTATCCTGGCCCTTTTGCTGGCACGGAAGTGATCTGCAACATTAGTAGAGGAAACTCTCAAAGTGTTATTCGTAACATTAGATACGAATTGCAAGAAACAGTAAGGACCGTCATGTATCATTTCAGAGCTACACAATGGAAACATTGGAAAAGAAAAATAAAGTGAGGAAAGTTATAGTGAACTTTTCGTGCTTCCCTTTAAGGGGGTAATCTTTCCAAAGGTACCACCAAAGAAAGAAAAAAACAGAGCATTGTGCAAAATCTAGAGAGAATTCAATACCAGAACTATAAATATGTTTCTCAATCTCTTTTTTAGGTTGTCTGGCACTGATCCAAGGATCAAGCACTTCATTAATGGCAGCTGCGAACTCCCGGCTCTTATATGACTTCATAACCAATTCATGAAGCCTTCCCCGAGTATATCCAATAAATTGTGGATGTAGGTTGTGGAATCTATTCAATGTTATCTGGTCTCTATCCAATACACCACCACTTGCTTCTGAAAGTGAAGTTGAACTAGTTGCAGCCTCCTCATGCTTCATTGTTCCAGAAGACTCGGATGAAAGGGTCACCGGAACCCAAATTTTATCTTGTTTTCTGAAAACACTAGTGTGCTTCTGGATGATGCCTCGATCTGCCATTGTTTGAAGCTCTGAGAATGATAAAGGTCCTCGTTCATGCCCAGCACCATCTAGGAAGTACCAATCCCCCACATGCAATCTCAATTCATCAAGTTTGTAAAGCCGATCCTTTGGCACACTCACGAGTACGCTATTTTTACTAGAATCATGCGAGTCTTTTTCGTGAGAACTCTTACAAGGACCATCTTCAGATGATTGCTTTATGTCAGCACTTCTCGAATATGGCCTCGCAGACCTAGAAGATAATCTTTCTTTTCTAGCTTTTACACGGGATTCAGATACAAACGAACCATGGTCCTTTACCACACAGGCATTTATCCTAATCACAGGAAGCATCATACCTCTTACCCCCCTCGGAAGAATAGGTTTATTTTGGGATGGTCTACTCATAGTGCTGAGATCATTCAGCTCCTCGGGAGAGGTAAAAGCCCATGGTGGCAAGTCAAGTCTTCGACTCAGAGATGGGTGGTATAAGTCATCTTTTTGTTCCCACCTGGGGTCTTCACAACCAGACTTGGGCATCTGACATAAGGGATAGCCATCATTGAGAACAATCCTCCTCTTCCAAGATCTATCCAGAGTAGTTTCATCAGTTCTCTGCCAATCACATCCTCTGCACACCCATTGACTGAAGAAACTTTCACTAGTATCAGTATAATCCAGTGCAGTATCCCTTTCCAAGGAGGAAAGTACAACAGGCCTTGATTCTTCAGTGTTTATAATTTCAGAACCGTTATGCCAATCCTCAACCCCTCTGTCTTCAAAATGCTCATCTATATCCTTTTGCTGCCCGGTAAAACCTATCAATAGCAAACAAAGTTAAATAAAGACCTGGTGCTGCCATGCAAAATTAAATAAAGCCACTCAAGAAAATCCTGGATCACTGTGTAGGAGGCAAAAATACTACTCTTAATAATACATTGAAGAAATCAAAATAAAGTTACCTAGTGATTTCCACCATCTCTCCCAGTCACCAGGCTCGGATGAAATTTGCAGCAGTTCTGCAAGAAACACATAAAAGAAAGATCATTCATCAAAAGAACAGCACAAGTTCTAAACAGATTTCAAGTAAGACAAAACAGCCACTACAGACTGAAGCGAAACCTTGTACATTACCACATGTAAAAAGGGTTGTTCATATTTGAAATTTTGTGAAAGACAAAAATTTGTTATATTTTAATAATAAAACATTTCACTACATATCGGAAAGTGGTAAAAATTTAGAAGCAGCCCTTTTCCCCATGTCACACCATTTGACATATCATGAGTTAAGTTATTAGAAAAATGTGGGGAGAAACCAGTTTTTTGAAACAGACTAAAAAGCAAAATGTTCATACCAGCAAGCATCTCAACTTCCTTGCCAGGAATCAATGTGACACCCTCTAGGAGTGCTCCAACTCTGCCATCGATATGAAACTCTTCTACAGGCTTGGGAATAATCAATTTGTCCTCAGAGCAGATTACTGCATTTGAAGAAGAGACGGGCAGTTCTTCATTACAGGATGCATCGTTTCCATTATCTGTCAATAGATTACCAGGAGCCTCAGGGGGGCAGACAAGTTGAGTAACTGTGTCTGGAACAACAGAATGGAAGTTCACAGTAACCAATGGAGAAGCCGCTTTTTCAACAGTTACCCACCTGTCACTGTCCGAGTGTTTGATCAGATGATCTGACACGAGATATCCTTCTTCAAGAAGTGTTTTCAGATCGGACAACTTGGACGGCCCGCATTCGACACCATAGAGATCCAAATAATACCACTTGCCTGTGACTGCATTAACCACTTGAGGGTGAGGGACATGTGGCGGAGTGTTACAGATGTCCATGTCTTCTTCCATCGACCCTGCTTCTTCAGCAATTCCATTTTCTTGAGACAATTCAACACTTTTAAGGGAAGGACTCTGAGATAACTCTTCATGGTCACGCGAGGGGCCAGAAACTTTATCATTTGTATTATCCACATTTACTCTATCTGGTGATTTTTTAGCCAAAAACTGTGATTCCCTGCCACCAGAATCCTTCATCTGATTAGGCTTTCCATCTTGCCCTTTACCACCATGATGGCCAGGACGCTTCTCTGCAGCTCCAGGCTTTCGATCCTTCCCATCCCGATTCCGGCCGTGATTTCTAGGGGAGGGGTCCACATAAACAGGACTTCTTCCCCTGTTATCAAAGTGACGGCTACGATCATAAGGTGACCTGCTTCGATCGTGCTGATGGCCCAGATCGAAAGATGGTGTGCCACGATGGGCCGGGCTTCGATCGCGGTGATCATGGTTGCGGGCCCGGTCATGCGGGGACCGCTCAGAATGATGGGGACTGCTATTATGCCTGTCATGAGCGGCTCTAGATGAGTCCATAAATCTAGAAGAATGCCTTTCAGAGGGAATATTTCGAGATGAAGAAGTAGGAGTCTTATACGGTCTTTCCATATTCCTACCAGAATAGTGGTCTGAAGGGAAACCAGAACGGCCACCATCGTCCGAAAGCTTCCTGTTTTTCGGACCAGAATACTCGTCATAGTCAGCACGATACTTCCTCTCATTACCATCAAAATCATTAACATGGCGCTTTAAGCGGTTACCGAAGGAATAATCTCTTGCATGGCTCTTACTATTGGCGAAGTCGTTCTTCAAAGTGCCTTCTTCCCCAGTTATTTTGGAGCTGATCTTTGGAATTTTCTCAGCTTCAAATCTGGAAGAGAATTTCCTCAGATTCTGAACACTACCACCGCTTCTGCCAAGTTCCTTCTCACTGGAATATTTACCTGATGAAGGTGATGATGTCCAGTCACGGTCACCCTTCCATCCCTTATCCTTACCAGGTGGTGACCAATCACGGTCACCTTTCCAGCCTTTTTCTCTAGGAGGAGGAGGAGGCGGAGGAGGAGAAGACCAATCGGAGTCACGATCAACTCTCCATCCCCTATCTCTAGCAGAAGGTGACGTCCATTCACGTTCGTTCTTCCATGCTTTTTCCTTAGCAGAATCATACCTTCGTGCCTTTGAGATTGAGTAACCAAAATCGACAGTCTTGTTTGCAGAATCATTTCTGCACCACCTATTATCTGGGATAAACTCCCCTTTTTCCAGCTCCTCTTTCGACGAGCTCCAATCATTTTTCTCCCATTCACCACCACCTTTTCGCCATTTTCCAGGGATAAACTCACCTTTCTCAACTTCACTCTTGATTTCGTACCTTTTCACTGGTTTATCAGGAACAAACTCCCCATTCTCGAAGGGCAGGGTTCCCAGCTCACCTTCCTCCACTTCATCTTTGTTGTTGTCGTTAGACACATCATCACTGCCATTCTTCTCAGCAACTTCTTTGTTATTATTCAAACTTACAAAATTGTTCGAGGCCAACTCGTTTCCCTTGAACTTTTTCGGCTTCATTTTCTTGTTCACTTTAGCCAACTTGACGGGAGTCTTTGAAACGGAATTGAGCTTGGTGTTGCCATTTGTCTTTCCCCCGCAAATTGAAAACTTCTCCATAATATGTTGTGAAGGGACACATGCAACACCGCCATCGCCCATGGAATGCCCCAAAATCAATCTTCTGCTGGAGAAAAACACGCGTAACCCAAACCCTAATCCTCTTCTTCCCCGGGGCTATCAATGCTCATACTGCTGTCACCTCGTAGTACAGCCGCCCAAATCCTCCTTTCCAGAAAACCCACCTGTAGAAGAAGACCAAAAACAAATAAGAACACCAAAATCAATCCAACAAACACAAAACGGACCGTAATCCAAAAAAATAATAATAAGCACGAAATCGCCGAGAAAATGCAGAAGGGTTTTTCAATTAAACAGAAAAACAACCCGGCCAATTGAAACGCCACCGGAACATCAACACGGAAACGGTTTAGAAAGAGCAGAATCCCGAAAAACTAATTGGGGGCAAATTGTGCTTCGTGGCTAGGGTTTTGAATCTAAAGACTTACAAGCTGGAATTGCAGGAGCAGAGTCGACGTGGGATCGGAGAAGTAGGCGAGTCGACTGAGTAGACTCGGAATTTGAAGAGAGGATTTGATAGAATTGCAGACACCGGATCGATTGATGAGAGGAAGAATAGCTGAAGACGAATCTCTCTGTAAATCTATTTATTTTTTTTTCGCTCTGGATTTTATTTTTATTTGAGCGCTTGTTTCTTGGTTTGTTAAAACAAGTTGTGCGCTTGGGCTTTGGGTTTGGCCCGCCGATGTAATGGAGTATTATTATTATTATTATTATTATTATTATTACTATTATTATTATTATTTGAGTAAATAAATACTACTTCATCCCATTACATTAAGACTTATTTGACTTCACATAAACCAATGAATGGAAAGATATGTGGTTATAATCAATTCTAAAGAGAGAGAGTTAATTGTAGCCAAGTATTTTTTGTCATTTTAGGAAATAGCTCTAATATAATGGGACGGACTAAAACGGAAATAAGCTCTAATATAACGAGATGGAGATAGTAGCTTTGTTATTCTTGATTTTCCCATTTTCATTTCGTAGACTGAGTTAATTGCAATACATACTACAATATGTATCTGAATTTATGATTTTTAGGTGATTTGTCTTAAATGGCTGGAAATATTGTAATTATAGAAAATTAAAAATATCATTTTGTAATTACTACTTACATTTTAGAAATACGGAGTTCTAACAGTGTAATTGCTTAAGCTTGTCCACTAATAGCGCTAATTCCGAAAATGAAGAGCAAGGTTTCGTTCTCCAAAGGAAACAAGAGGTAGGTAATAATCGTTATTTTAGCAACCAATTGTCGGAATCGTTGTAATTCCAAACTAAGAGGATATTCATTAATTTATTTAAATGTTCTTCGTTTATTTCAATTGTTGTAAAGCGTGCTAAGATAGAAAAGAAAATGATAATAATGATAAAATAAAATATAAAAAAAAGGGTGATGTTATTCGGTCATAATGTGGCCGGCCATAATTTTAGTTATTTTATTTTTTTTAACATATAATAATTTATATATTTATGTCAAACTTTTTTAGATTATAAATTTTTTTTTACTATTTCAAAGAATTTGTTACTTTTTATTTATTTTTAAAAAATATATATATATATATATGTAATTTTTGGGGGAAAATTTTTTGAAATTTAAATTTAAAAGTAATTAATTATAATAATTATTTGTTAATTTTAAAATGACATATATTATGAAAAATGGCGTTGTATGGTCGGCCACATTATGACCAAATATCATTATTGATAAAAATACCCCACATTGATAGTCAATTTATGTTTGTGCAAGAGAGCTCATTTGATTATTATTATTATTATTATTATTATTATTATTATTATTATTATTATTATTATTATTATTATTATTATTATTATTAATGCAACAATTTTGTATGATATAAATTTGATATGAAGTGTCTAGTCTTATAGTACTACCTTCATCCCATTATATTAGAGCTCTTTGTTTTTTGATTTTTTGGCACGTATTTCCACCGAAACTTAATATGGGTTTTAAAATAATGGAGTTAGTATATGATTTTATATCTTGTAGTTAAAAACAATGACTTTGTACAGCTTAAATTGCTAATAAATATATAGCATATGTAATAGCTAGCGTTTCACATAAAATCACACTATTTATGTATATATGATTTGTTAGTCACAGTAAATAGCTAGTGAATTGAAGTTATATAGTCACTTGTTAGTGGTATTATAGTGAACTACCCAACCTCCCCTAATAAACATTAAATCTACCCACCTATTTAATCCACACACTCTTCTACCCACTTTTTTAAATTAGTACAAAATTACCCTCAATCCCCCAAAATCAAATTCAAATTTTGGAATCTCTCATCCTCTTTCTTTTCTTCTTCCTCGCCCTCTCTCTCTCTCTCGCCCTCTCTCTCTCTCTCTCTCTCTCTCCCCCTGAATCTAGAGAGACGGGGTTTGAATTTTGTTGCAGGTGGGAGAAGTGGGGGAGCTGTCCAACCTCAAAATGCAATCATTGTTGCGAATATTCCGATTTCAGTGCGAATAACAAGGAGCCGTCGTAGCATAAATTGGGGAAGAGTGACGATGCTCCACGATGAGGTGCGAGGGCTCGAGAGTGACGATGTTGCGACAGAGACGTGCCGGACTCCGCGACAAAAGACACAGATCTGCCGGAGTTGTGCTTGCAAAATTCGTGGAGAATAATTGGGGAAAGTGCAAAATCGATTGGGATCTAAGGCAAGAGAGAGAAATAGCAACAATTCCATCTTCTTCAACAAAATATTTCTTAGGTAAATCGATGGGGATATTGCATTGACTCTCTCCCAGCTATTTTAAGTTTGTATCTATTGTTCATATGGATAAACATATTGTGCTTAATCAATGGGGATGTTTGCTTAATTTTGTGCTTCTTATTTTTGACAATGAATTTGTGTGTTTTTTTTAAGGATTTGACCTTCTTCTTCTTCTTCTTCTTCTTCTTCTTCTTCTTCTTCTTCTTCTTCTTCTTCTTCTTCTTCTTCTTCTTCTTCTTCTCTCTCTGTATATGTGTGTGTGTCTCTATGTGTGTATAGCTGTTTGTTTCTGTGAATTTTCGTCTCTGGTTTTGATTTGATTTGGTTCGTAGTATGTAAGATCGTACCATTACAGTCTGCAGGGTACGCGTGTTATTATTTCGTACTTATGCAGTGGTTCTAGTACGAACTGTTTTCAGTTTTTCCTGATATACATCTCTTTATTACATTTTTTAATGTATGTAGTGTTGTGAATTCAATTTGGGTGTCTGATAAAGTCGGAATTTTTTGGTGTAGGGATTTCGATGGATGTATGCTAAAAGGAATGAATAAATGGTTTTGCTCTTGTTCTCCCTTATCTTGATTTCTTCTTGCTCATGAACTATCTTGAGCTTCTTATTCTCTCTAGAGTGGATTTAATGATATTGTTGTTCTTGAATTCGTACTACATTTAGATAATCGGTACGAATTGAATAATATTTGTACCGATAATCATAGGTAATCGGTACGATTTGAACAATATTCGTACCGACAGAAATATAAAAATTTCTTCTTGTCGAGATATGTGAAGGGTTTTGCTGCTATATATTTATTTTCCAGTTTCTCTTGCACTACCTTTGTGTATTTTTTAGCTTCTTGTTTTCTCTAGAGTGGATTTAATGTTATTGTTGTTCCTGAATTCGTACTACAGTTTAAGTAATCGGTACGAATTGACCGATATTCATACCGATAATCATAGGTAATCGGGTACGATCTGAAAAATATTCGTACCGATAGAAATATATAAATTTCTTGTTGTTGAGATATGTGAAGGGTTTTGCTGCTATATGTTTGTTTCCCAATTCATCTTGAATTCGTAGTACAGTATAGGTAATCGGTACGAATTGAATAATATTCGTACCGATAATCATCAGTAATCGGTACGAATTGATTCAAATTCGTACCAACAACTTTATATTTAGTTGTGTGATTCATAACGTTTAGTTATTGATATGTACGAATATTCGTATTCGTACTTGTTTGTACCATAATTCGTATTCGTAATTGTTCGTACTTGACATTTCGTACCCGTACCACTTCCCTATTCATAAAAAAGAAAAAAAAAACTGAAAAAAATGAGAAAAAAAAACTGAAAAAAAACAAAAAAAGATTGAAAAAAATGAAAAATAAAAATAAAAAAAGAAGGTGGAAAAGGCTGAAAATCATGAAAAAAGGAAAAAAAAAAAAAAGGGGAAAAAATGCTGAAAAAAAACGAAAAAGATGGAAAAAGAAAAAAAAAGTTGAAAAATTCAAAAATAGAAAAACGAAAATATGAAAAAAAAAAAAAAACTGAACAAAGAAATTAAAAAATAATGAAAAAAACAATAACAAAAAAAAGGTAAAAAAACAACAAAAAAAAGAGAGAAATGGAAGGAGTAGTGTTCTATGTGCATAAAAGACAAAAAGAGGGGTAAATTTGTCCAATTTTGAAAAATTGGGTAGAAGTATTGTAAATTAAAAGGGGTGGGTACTTTTGTGTTTTTTATGGGAGGTTGGGTACTTCATGGTTTGCCCCCACTTGTTATATATTTGAAATTTAAAACTGTGTAGGTAAATTACACGCGAGTATTCTCTCCGTAGCTATAAGGGAAAAAAAGGAAGTATCCCCTAACAAACGTGTTAAGGACATTATAGCATGTTGGCTCCCTGATTCATAATACTCCCTTCGTCTCCCGGCAGTAGATATCTTTTCGTTTTTTAGGACGTCCTACAAAAGATAATACGCTAATTTCATATTGAGTAAATATTAAGATATTTAGGATTGAATTAGTGTATACTCTTGAAGGTAGATAAGTTTTGGAGAAGGATGACCGACTGGATTAGGATTAGCTGCGCGCCGCCTAATGGAGTTGAGAGCTCTTTGTGTGTTGCTCGAATTTACTTGGTAAAGGTAAATTTGCTAGAATGATGCAGCTCGTAGATCGTGAATTTCAATTCATGGACCAAGAAATTAAAAATGATATGGGCTGAAAAGTGAAGACAATATTTAATTATATATTTAGTTGATTATTTTTATAATTTTCGTTTGTTATTAATACTATAGTTGGTAGGCTTATTTTCAGCTATATTTTGGTGATTTATTCCTTTTTAGACTAAGATTTGGTTTGGTATATTTTAGGATAGGTTTTTAACCAGTTTTCTTGTTGGATTAAGACTTTATGAAGCCTATAAATAAGGCTCTTATAAGGGTGATAAAAATTGAACATTATTGATGAATAAAATTTGAGTTTATCTCTCTTTTAGAGAATTTTGAAAATTCTCTTTGTTCGTCCAAGACGAATGTTTATCCGGCGAATCAGCGAGTAAATCATCCCTCGTTGTGTGTCATTCATCGTCCCCGTGTGACTACGGCAACTGTCTCTTTGGGGTATAGGGAGATTAATTATGGTCTATATCATTTAGAGGGTTCGATAGTAGGTATATTGGGGTATCCATTGTTCGAATTTCATCATTCCGCGTGCGTGAGTTTTACGGATTTGCCAAGGTTCGTATCATAGAAGATGGGGGGGGGCTCTAGACGAGTGTGATATGGGTGCTATGGAAATGGTGGAACCCGGTAATGTTTGAAGGGATAGAATGGGATTTCAAAAGAATAAAAAAAGAAGTCAAGTGTTGTTTCTAGAGTTGGTGCGTAGTAAAAAAGCGATGCGGATCCTAGCACTAGTTTTGGAGGATGGACGAAAAATCATCTGATTGATATTTGGAATATAATTTAAGGTACTATTAATATTAATTTTTCTTAAATATACACCGTCACGTCAATTGTGGACACATTAAAGGCGTGTTTGGTATCCATATACGTATATCAGTATGGGTATCAAAACAGCTCATACACATGCCTTGTGTTTGGCATATCAGTATATGGATATCAAAATGTATCTTTGATATACTGATATCTCCTTTTTAGTCTTTTCATATATCAATATTAGGAGAGGTATCACTCCTTTCTTTTTCAACCCATCAAAAGTCCAAACTCATTCCTAAATATGCCCCTATCCACTCCTTCTCTAATTCATAAAATAAAATAAATAATTTTATTAAATAATAAAATAAAATATAAAGTGAATTATTAATTAATTAATAATTTTATTTTATTTTATAATTATTATTTATAATAATTAAAAAAATTATTGAAAAAAAAATTATTTTATTATTTATTTAATTCTTTAATATTTTATTCTTTTACTCTGCATTCGTTAAAAATAAATAGTTATTTATTATTTAAATTTAAATTTAAATTTTTTAATAAATAATAAAATAAAATATTAATTATAACTTTAATTCATTATTATCCTCAATTACCAAACCCATTTAAAATACTAAACACTACCACCTTAATTCACGTGCCAAAAAGTTGTGTAACAACTCCAAAGGGACGGAGGGAGTATTAGATATCAATCTCATACTCATATCTGATATATGATACTCATACATTCATTTGATATCTGATATACTAGTATATGGATACCAAACGATCCCTAAGTATGTCCAATGTGGGTAAAGGAACATTACTCCAAAATTATGATGAATAATGTAAATTATCTATATCCATTATTAGTGATTTTTTTTCTTTTTGTGACTAGGAAATAATAATGTAAAGGAAAAAAGTTGATCATGAAAAATAAAAATTACTACTTCATTTGTCTCCTATTTTTATTGCACAAATTCTCTTTCAGTATGTTCTAGGATGACCTCATTCATAAACTCAATTTCCCAAATTTTTTCATCAATGTCACACTATCATTTGGACACCGCTCAACTTTCATTATTTTTTCTTTTCCAACAATAAAACCAACTTTCAACTTTTTTGTAGGACCCATTAAAACATACCATTTTTATATTTATATTTATATTTATTATTTTATTTGCACAAATTATTCATATATTATTTATATAATTTTTGAATGAAAATAATATATTTAAATAAAATATTATTAACTGTTATGGACGGAGGGGCTTGTAAGGAAGGTGATGGAGAATTGGGGATTCTGGCAATTAGCGAAGAAAGGAAGAGGAAAGGAGATGAAGTGATGGGCCAGATTTGAAGTATTTGGGCTGAATTACTAGTTGGGCCGTCTCATAGTCAATTTTGGGCTGGAAGAAGTTATTTTCCATTTAGCATTGTCGCATTTTATGATTTAGCAATTTATGATTTCTTTTGCAGCAAGACTTTATGTTTAGCTATGGGGAGTTTGTTGAAGGAAAAACGGAAGAAATGAAATTATAATTCTCTCTCTCTCTCGGTTCTTCCTCTTCTCTCTCTAAATCTCCCCCTAATTTTCTATATTCTCTCTGTTTCTTCTACAAATCCTCATGAATCCCCTTGGGTCCACTACAATTGGTATCTCAGAGCTAGGTTTTGCAACCAGGAAGGACAAAATACGCCTTGAAGATCTTGAAGAAGCACAACAAAAATTGGAGCAGAACCTACGTGAAGAAATTCTGAAAAGAGAGGTATCAAACTCAAAATTTCAAGCTCATTTCGATGTTGTTAATGAGAGATTGGATGAACTATTTAATATTGCTGATTCCATACGCCAACATTTGCTAAATATGAACAACATCAACAAAAATTAATTTGGGGAACAAAGATGTTCAGGTAGAATTGAAGGAAGAAATAGAAGAATTGGGTGATGGATTGGTGGATTCAAACGAAATGTTGATGAAAACATAAAAGGTTATGATGGAAAAATTGAATCTGATTTTGCTGAAGTTGAGGAAATCGGAGTTGAAAATAAGAGTGCCCAGTGTATTCATGTTACAGATGTTATGAATGAGAGCACTGAGTTTGAATTGAAGAAATTGGTTCCTTCCTTAAATCTCCATAATGAAGTCATTTTGAATTTTGGTGTAAACGAACTACTGTTTGAATTGGCCAGTTGGAGAGCCCCAACGAAGAAGGACGGAATTGGAGATTCATTCCTTGGAATTATTTGAAGTGTGATACAAATTGGTGGGAAGCACTGATGTGGAAGGACGGGATTGGAGTCTCATTCCTTGATAATGATTTGAAGTGTGAGACGAGCTCTGTAATATTAGGAGGTGGAAGTGGTTATAAGCCGGCTCATGCTGGATTTGTTGGAGAGGGAATGTTTACAGCAGCAATCTGTGGGGATGTGTTGGCCGCTCCTACTGTCGACGCCATTCTCGCAGGCGTAAGGGTTGTGACTAGACCTCCAGGGTATATCTTATCTGTCAAAAATTACATTGATGCCTAAATTTTGGGTTAGCAGCCAAGGGGGCTAAATCTGAAGGTTATAAAGTGGAGATAATAATTGTTGGTGATGATTGCGCTCTACCACTACCGAGAGGCATAGCTAGGAGAAGAGGTTTAGCTGTAACCATTCTTGTTCATAAGATTGCTGGAGCAGCAACAACTTCTGTTATTTCTTTAGAACATGTAGCTGCTTAAGCTAAGCGAGCATTGGATATGGTCGGCACAATGGGTGTCGAATTTTCTGTTTGCACATTGCCATGTCGTGTGACTCCAGATCGTTTAGGCCCTGGCAAGGTGGAGTTTGGCTTTGGAATTCACGTAGAACCAGGTGTTGTTGTGGCTAACCTACAATCTGTTGACATTGTGGTTTCTCATGTCCTGAAGCAAATATTGTCAACGGAAACAAATTACGTTCCCATAACATGTGGCACTAGAGTTGTACTGATGATTAATGGATTAGGGGCCACTTCTTTTATGGAACTGATGATAGTTGCTGGAAAGGCTATTCCCGGACTGCAGCTGGAACATGTACTGGTTGTTGAGAGAGCATACACAGCTGTGATAAAGGCAGACCAATATGAAGAAAGTAAAAAAGCTTTTGAATAGAAGCTGACATGGCAGAAGCAAGATGCAAGGCATTTGAAAGATGTTTCTCTATGGAATCAGGCTTATGATAAGGTTAGAGATGTTTATATACATCTGCTCATAATACCACAATTATCAAGTGAGATTGGTGGTGCCAAGGCTCATGGTAAGTGTTTTAAGTATACTATCAATAAGTTCATTTATTTAGGATGTACTCAAAGCGGTCAACTTTCCATATGGAACTCTATGGTTATCCAGCCTCACCTGCAAATTAGAATATTATTGAGCTCTTTAAGAAAATCATAGTCGAGCAAGTTGACAGCAAGAAAACTGTGTGGGTAATGTCAGCTCTAGGGTGTTTGTATCATTGCCATTACGCCAAAAGACACTACAGGAAATTAAACTATTAGCCACATATAATAATATTAGTCACACATAATCAAAATTGTGTAGGTAAATCTATTTTCCTATTCTCCATCACCTTCCTTACAAGCCCCTCCGTCCATAACATTAGCTTAATAAACAATTGATAATCATTATTCGCTATATATTTAACTATTAGTAATTTAAATTATTAATACAAAAGTAAAACTGAAATTACATGGATTGAACTACAAATACTTTATTTAAAATTAAAATGTATAATACTTAATTTAAAGAGGCAACAATGATTATATCCCTTTTGAAGATAAAAAACCAATTTTTGCCAAAATATAAGTAAACACAATATTTGTCCATGTTTTGTATGGTGGGACTAAAATACCCCTCAAGCCAAAATAATTTTTTTTTTCAATTTTCGTTATCCCACTCATATTTCAGTAGTTTTTTTTTTTTTTAATATTGTAAGAAGTCACAAAATATTTTAATTTTTTGTACCAAATAACATGGTAAGAAATCATCAAATTCTTATCTTTTTCTACTTGTTTCGTAAGAATTTTTTATAATTTGTTATGTTCTATTAATTCACTTGGTAAGAATTTTTGACAAAATGCATTTGGTAAGAAATCTTATCTTTCATTACGTTTTACCAAATAACTTAGTAAGAAATATTATAATTTCTTATAATATTTTAGGAATTTCTTACGAATAATTTTGGTAACAAATTTGACAAATTCTCCAAATTCTTGGAAAAAAGAAAATAAATATATATATATATAATTGTAAAGGGGATGGTAAGAAAATCACACACATTGGTAAAAAATACATCACATTTCTTACCACTTAATCATTTATTAAGACACTATTATTAGTTTCAGAAATGATAATAAATTACACGTGTTGGTAAGAAAATTGTTAGTTTTCAGAAACCGCAAAAAATTATCAAAAAAACTACAAATTTAGTAAGAAATTGATATCTTCTCGTTTTTCACGTCTCATAGTCGTCGTCTGCCGAATAATTCCTACAATAAGAAATGATGCAATTCATTCTTATATAACATGAAAAACAGTAAGAAATTATCAGATTCTCACTAACTATCATTATCAATCACAAGCAATAGAACCTAAACCCCAGCCCTTTAACAGACCAAAGTCATATTTTTTGCATTTTCTTACTACGAATCTTCGGTCGATTCTTACCATGAAATTGCAATTTTATTACCGATAATTTTGCATTTTCTTACCACGAAATTGCAATTATCACAAACAAAAGAATAAGAAAATTTACGAATTCAGTTGGGAATATCATCAAACACCTTACCTTCGTCCTCCACCACAAGCTCGAATCCAGATCTGGAAAAAATTCCATATCTGAAAAACTGGAGAGAGTGAGAGAGAGAGAGAAGACGCCGGGCCTGAGCATAATGGAGCATAACTTTGACGGAACCCTAGCCCCGTCGCCCTTCCCTCCAAACCCTAGAGATCTGGAACCCTAGCCCCGTCGCCCTTCCCTCCAAAATCGCTCTCCATAGCCATTCTCCTCTCTACGAAAATGGAGGAAAAATGAATGGAAAGAAAATAGAGAGGGAGATAATGAATGAATGAAGAAATAAGAGGGAGAAAATAGAGAGGGTTTGAAGCTTTGGAAGAAGGGGATGACTGCGAAGAAGAAGAAGCTCTGGTCGGCGCCGGGGGCTGCGAAGGGGACAATGACCTTCAGCTCTCGGAGACCTGCGGGCGACGATGGTGTTGATGCCGGCACAAGCGTGAGGAAGGGAGACTGAAACCCTAGCTTCTCTAGTTTGAAGTAGAAGAAATATGGAGTAGAGAGAGAGAGAGAGAGATGTGAAATTCAAATGAGAGAGAAAGGTTGTTTTTATCTAATAGCATACAAGAGCATTTTAGTCTCATTTGATAAAAAAAAGGTAAATTTTGTGTATTTGTTATAATTTGGGTAAAATTTTGTTTCTAACTGTAAGGGGACAAAACTTTGCATTTCCTCTAATTTAAAATCAAACAATATAGATTTTTGATCTCTTGAAATATATTGTTCTCAAATATTTGTGATTAGATCATGTTGGGCGCATGATTATCTTGTTCCTTAACTTTTTCTTCTCCCATTTGTTTTGCACTTTGTTGTCCACTTGGGCCGCACGGAAGGAGAGCTGCTTTCGGAATTTTTTGCCTTTTATCGAGAATTATTAACCATTTGTTGCGGACCTAATTTTTCACAGATTTGTGAAATCTTCCATACATGTGCAAGAATCGAAACTCTCTATCATTGTGCTCACTACACCACCTTTTTAATGCTTTTTCCATTATGTCATCACCGTTTTTTCCCGCTGATCCGATTGTTGGTGATATTTTTTGTACCAGTGAGAGAACATATTGACCATAGGCACAATTTTGTAGTATGATTCTTTACTTGAGCACCAGATTTGGATGGAGTATTCAATTTTCGAGCTTATTTTTTATTCAATCTTTTTTTAGTCATTACCCACTTTCGGATCAGTTATCATGGTGCTCCAGGAGTTTATTAGTTCTTCATCAATGACTATCCATGACACCTTTTTTGGCTATAGTGCGTGCACAAACTTCCTTGACGACATCATATTCATCATCGAGGTGAATATGTTCTAGCTCAATTTGTGAAGAGTGTGGTAAAAATTGGGCATTGCTGGAAAATGATTCCCCACTCTCCCTGCTTTGAGTGTGAAATTGAGAATAATTGGGTTGAGACATACCGTATTGAGGACCAACATTCAGACCAATGGGAAAGTTCAGTTGGAATCATTGAGAAGCAACATTTGGCATGAAGTGAATATTCGATTAATGTTTGGGGTGCAATATTCTTACCGGAGGGAAAGTTGGAATTCATTTGTTGGGGAGCACCGTTGGAGATAGATTGAAAATAACTTTGACATTGTTGAAATCCAACGTTCGAATCAAAAAAAAAAAATTGATGGAAATTGTTGAATATTTAGGATATTGATAGTATTAGAAATTCTGAAAATAAGAATATTGAAAATTTGAGAGCTTTGAATTAATGGAGGTTGAATTCTAAGAGCTAGAATTTTTTGGACAAATCAAGAATGGAGTTGGATAATATTAGATTGATTTGAGAAAATGAAAGAATGTAGTGATTTAAAGCTTCGAAAATGCATATGTATATATATAGACTTGAATCACAAATATTACTATTTAAGAGCATAAGTGCATCTGAAAATAGCACTTTATGAAACTGATGCAAGACTCTATACAAGTAAAGAAATCACATTTAATTACAACTACTATATCCCATGGTGATAAAATTTATGATAACTTACTCATATGAAATCCAAATTTTATAATGTTTGGTGCTCCGGATAAAGTGCCCTATTTAAAAAAAATGATGTTAAAAATGCCCTCAAAAATAAACTTTGTTGAACAAATTGCTCGCTTCTTTATTTTAATGTATATATGGACCCCACTTTAACTCGAATTGCTATCACTTTGGAGCTCCGAAAATTGTGCCACTTCCCCCAACTTTTGTTTTTAGGGTGCTCCAGATAAAGTGACCTATTTAAAAAAATTGATGTTAAAAATGCCCTAAAAAAACACCTTGTAAAACAAATTGTCCGGTTCTTTATTTTAATGTATATATGGGCCCACTTTAACTCGAATTGCTATCACTTTGGAGTTCCGGAAATTGTGCCACTCCCCCAGCTTTTGTTTTTAATATTCTGTAAACACATAACAAAAAAAAAAAAAAAACAAAGAATCAGAATATTTGACTAAAATAATTGTGTAGAAAAAAAAAACAAAATAATACTCCTACAAAACCTAACTGAAGGCCGATTAATTCTCACTCCACATCTCACTCACATCTCTCTCAGCTCAACCCCATAATCATCACCATCTTCGCCGGTGTGAGCATATTATTCCCGTCGACCGGCATACATTCCCGTCTATAATTTCAACCGCACCGGAGTGATATCAGGAGGATACATAATCGACCATGACAACAAAGACCACAAAGTCTTGCCGGAAAACGAAATGGGCATCTCCATCGAAGTAATACCACGGCGAATATTGGTATGTTAAAAAGAATGTATTAATTTTTGTTATGATTTATAATGAATTTAAATTGATTTATTTGTTATGATTTTTAATTGTATTATTTGTTATGAATAAAATTGTATTAAATGGGAATCTCAATTTATTTGTTACAGATTATTTGTTATGATTTGTTACCAATTGTATTAAATTGTATTTTTGGGATGTCTAAATGTATTATTTGTTATAATTTAATTCGAAATTAGTATATATTTGTAATGTTTGAAATATTAAAATTTATATATATGTTTAGAAAAAAAAATGAAAATTTTGTTATAGCCGACTGGTCACTCCGGCGCCGGAAAAGTGTCGACCGGACCTCAATTCCGGTCACCGAAAAATCCCTTTTCCGGCCATCGGAGGGGCAGGTTGGCTATACCCAAAAGTTTATTATATTTTTTCTAAGTATGGATTGTTTATTAAATTTAATTTATATATTTAGGAATTAGTTTATAGATTTATTTTGAGATTATTATTTTGTTTAAAAGTGATTTAATTCGAAATTAGTATATATTTGTAATGTTTGAAATATTAAAACTTACATATATGTTTAGAAAAAAAAATGAAAGATTTTGGTATAGTCGTCCGGTCAACTCCGGCGCCGAAAAATATCGACCGGACGTGGATTCCGGTCGCCGGAAAATCATTGTTCCAGTGACCGGAGGGGCCGGTCGACTACACCCAAAATTTTCTTTTTTTTCTTAGTATTGATTGTTTATTAAATTTAATTTATATATTTAGGAATTAGTTTGCAGATTTATTTTGAAAATTAATTGATTATTATTTTGTTTAAATTAATTCTTTTAAGTGATTTAATTCGAAATTAGTATATATTTATAATGTTTGAAATATTAAAATTTAGAGTGAACAATTAAAGTGCCCTTTTAGCACATAAAAAATCAAAATATACCCAACACATAAAAAAACACAAAAAATGCCCAATTTTTGGGCAATGGCCCTAAAATACCCTCAACTCCCCAAAAATAACTTCCCCCCATTTCTCTCCCACTCTCACACGATCCCAACCCCAAAAACAATTAATTGACAGAAACCCGTTACTCTCTCCATAACCCTCAACTCTCTTCTCTCTGCAAATCCACACCGGCAATCCTCCCAGCCAGATGCAGTGGCCTTGCCCCGCCGTCGACGGCGTTCGTCGCTTCACAGAGTACTTTCATTGTTCTCGCTCCTCACTCCCATGGCGCCGTGAAGTTCAAAGAGAAAGAGGAAGGAAGACAGAGACAACGCGCAAGACAACCCGCCGCACTCCGATGCTCCGACGGAGGAGCCGGTCCAAGCGCCTCCCAGCGGCCATCCCTTCATACAAGCAGATGTAAGAAAAATAGGGTTTTTGCATGTGGTTTTTGGTTGCATTGTTGGACTGTTGATGGATGAAAAAAGTTTTCCTTTTGAAATTGTAGAGAAGAGAAAACCGAAATTTAGGGTTTTGGGAAAAAGGGATTGACACCTTCAATCTGTTGAGTGTATTTTTTTGAGAAATTGAAGTTGCAGTGGTAAAAATATTGAATATTGGATGTTGAGTTTAGTTTGGGTGTTTTGACCTGTTGGTTAAAGAAAAAAATTGACTACTTGAATCGCTTGTACACTGGAAAAATGAGGATTCTGTGCTGCAAAAGAATTCAGGATTCTGGAAAAATCGAAAAGTTGATAAGAAATTTATGTTTTTTGGTTAGAATGTTTCACGAGAAGGTTAGAAAAAAGAAGTATTTCTGATGAAGTCAAGAACATTCCTTTGAATTATATATGTATTTGGTTTCTCGTGGTCAGAAATCTGAATTTGCAAAATATTGGGTTGCATCTTGGTTAGAAAAATATTGTATTTAGGTTAGTTTTTTCACATTGAAGTTAGAAATGGAACAATTCTTAGAATTGAATTACAAATTTGCGGTTTGGTTAGAATTCTTAGATTTTGGTTAGAATTTTCCCAATTTGTATGTTTCCGATCAGTTGGTTAGAAAGGATATACATTTCTGTATTTCTTACTAGTTGGTTAGAAAACATATAAAATTCTTACTAGTTGGTTAGCAAGTAAGAAAAATCAACATCATGGTTAGAAAGATATACAATTCTGATATTGTGTCATATGAATTTCTGACAAAGAGAATCTATTAGTTATGTGTTGGTTAGAATTGATTGTTTTCTTAGTGTATATATGTTAGAATTAGATGTCAATTCTGACATGTTTCGATATGGTTTTCTCTCATCACTTATGTTTTCTTCTTATTTCTGATAATGCCTGCAAGGTTGAATGAGATTATCAAAGACTGAATTTACTGGATAAAAAGCACAAAGTGATACCGGGAGGGTACGAAAGCATGGCAGGAGACGTGAACGCAAATTCTGAGATACTTAGGGAATGAGAAGGCCGACTTAGGGGGGAACATGTAATAGTCTTAAAACAAATTTGCTTTTTGTAAGTAATGGTGTTTTTGGGGGGGGTGAACACGCACGTACAAAAACCAACTCTTTTTTGGAAAGTGGGTATTATGGAAATGGAACAAGGCACCCACTTTTTTTGTGAATTTCTAGACATAATCGGTTTTTTTTTTTGGCACATATGTAATGCATTTCTTACAATGGTATTTCAAGCCATCATCTATTTTTTGGGGAGAATTAATACGTTTTTTATAAGAATTTATTGAACAAGTCGTCCGAAATAAGTAAAAAGTTATAAGAATTTATAACTTTCTGACAACCTATATAAGAAACTATAAAATTCTGACAACCAAATAATTTCTGCAACAAAAAGTCATAAGATAATGCGTTATTTCTTACAACGTAGATGTAAGAAATTACAAATTTCTTACAACCGTAAGCTGTTTCGTTCAGACTGTAGTCAGAATTACAGAAAATTCTTACAATCAACAACAAATTCTTACTTGGAAACACAAATTCTAACTATCTGAGATACATCAGTTTGTAAGAAATTATGAAACTTTCTTACCTGGATACACAAATTCCACAACATTTTTTATGTTACAATGCTGATCAGACACAATCAACAAATTCTCTGGGTTCCAAAGCTCTTCCGAACATGTTCAAGGAACCATGTCCACGATTCGTCTTTTTCTTTATCACCAATGCCGAAAGCCAAGGGCACAATCTGCTCATTCACATCCTTAGTAGATGCAACGAACATAACACCCTTGTACTTTCCATTTAAATGGGTGGCATCAATGACAATAACGGGCCGACACGTACGAAAAGCTCTTATGGAAGCGGACAGAGCAAAGAAACAATACTTGAATTTTGAATCATCACCAGTCAACAAATCTACCTCAGAACCGGGATTCATTTTTTCAAGCATGTAGAGATACTTTGCAATTGCCTTGGGAAAAATAAAAAATTTAATTGTTAGAATCGAACGGTCGAATGAGTGAGAAAAATACTAAATTCTTACCACATCATGGAAAGATCATCACTTGGGATAACTTTGTAAGAAAAAATTAAAGATTTCTTACGATAAATATAGAAGATCAGAAAAAATTCTTACCATGAAAACTGAGTTTCTTATAATGAATTCCTTAATTATTTCCTGAAAAGACTTCTCTTCATCTCCATATATAGCTTTCAAAGCTCGGTTCCGCCCAGATAATGCAGATTGGCAAGAATTTGTAAATGTGGTAAGAACTTGGCAAGAGTTTGTGAATGTGGTAAGAATTTAACTTATTTCTTACTCTGTACTCAGTTAGAATTGCATAATTTCTTACATTCGTTAACAAATTTCTTGTTTGGCAAGATATTGTGAATGTGGCAAGAATTTGGCAAGAATTTGTGAATGAGCAAGAATTTGTGTATTTCTTACGCTCAACTTAGTTAGAAATTGCAGAATTTCTTACCTTCGTTAACAAAATTCTTAATAGGCAAGAATTTGTGAATGTTGTAAGAACTTGGAATGAATTTGTGATAGTAGCTAGAATTTAACTTATTTCTTACTCTCAACTCAGTCATAATTGCATAATTTCTTACTTTCTTTAACAAAATTCTGATTTGACGAGAATTTGTGAATGTGGTACGAATGTAACCTATTTCTTACTCTCTACTCAGTTAGAATTGCATAATTTCTTACATTCATTAACAAAATTCTGACTTGGCAAGAATTTGTTAATTTAGTAAGAAATTTCATACCAAGCTAGAAGCAATAAATTGATTAATTTCTTGCCAAATTTGATGAAATTTCTTACCACGTGGTAAGAAATTAAAATTTGTTACCAATTTAATTGGTTAGAAATGTTAATTTCTTACCAAATTGTTGGTTTTCCTTACCAACTTTGTACACCAACAATTAGAGTTAAAATGCATTGTAAGACACACAAATCATAAAAAAAAAGGAGCAAACACACACAAAACGTCATCTAACAACATCAAATAGATTCTTACCTCAAATTTAAATTTCTTACTACCTCAAACATAAGACATCAACACCTACAACCCCTCCTCCCATAATTGGTGAACAAGACAATACAACACTCCTTGTAGCCCAACAAAAACTGCAACCACTATGAACAAGGAATTAAAGAGCAAACACACATCTCATAAGAAAAACAAACAAACAAACAAAAAAAATTCTGCTTCAAGAAAACAAAAGGAAGAAAGGCAGGTAGCTAGAAAGAAAGGAATAAACACATTGGTGTTGAATACATTCCTTAAATCCTGAAAATGCATACACCAATTTCTATAGACAAAAACATACAAAATTAATTCCCCCAAATATAACTCAAAAAATAAAAAATAAAAAATACTCCACTAGGGCACCAAATCCATAGCAAATCTCTAGGCCATTGGCGCCCGGCGGAAGACACCAAATTCAAAGAACTTGTCGCCATTTATAGACCTCATAATTGGAATCTCATTGCGGTAGCAGTTGGGCTGTGGAAGCGCAGCGGTAATCGACGATGATGAAGACCCAACGATCACGCATGAAGGCGGTACGCCGCTGTGAGGTGGTAAAAGCCGCCGAGCTTGAGTGTTCTGGAGCGTGGCTTCGACGGTACCCTAATTGAATTCAAAACCCCAATTTTTAGACGGGGCAAGAACATGGAGCTCCAGGTCTGCGTGAAGAAGATGGAGATGGAGAGGAAAGCGATGGTGGAATCTCTCAACGGAGTGATACAACGGTCGAGGGGGAGGCGGTGGAGGAGTGAAAGGGAGAGAGAGGAGGTGAGAGAGAAGAGAGAAACATATCACAACAAATAAAGAGAGGAGATAATAGAGAAGAGAGGAGATAAGAGAGATGTCGTGTGATTGATAGAGAGAGGAGAGAGGAAACATCAATAAGGGCAATATAGTCTCAATATTGAATTTTTGGGCAAAAATTGAGTATTGTTATGTGAAGGGCAATAATTGATTTGTTATCCTCTTAGAGGGTATTTTCATATATTTCCTCTAAAATTTATGTATATGTTTAGAAAAAAAAAGTGAAATATTTTGGTATAGTCAACCGGTCGACTCCGGCGCCGGAAAGTGTCGACTGGACCTGAATTCCGGTTGCCGGAAAAACCCTTTTCCGGTCACCGGATGGGCCAGTCGACTATACCCATAATTTTCTTCTTTTTCTCGAAGTATGTATTATTTATTAAATTTAATTTATATGTTTAGAAATTAGTTTATAGATTTATTTTAAAAATTAATTGATTATTATTTTGTTTAAATTATTTTTTTAAGTAAGTATTTGGATAATCTTAATAATAAATAATACTATTTTATATGCTTAATACTTAATATATTAAACATTATGATTACTTATTAAAATAATATCCAATGAAAACATATTATCTTATATGCTTAATACTTAATACATTAAACATTACGATTATTTATTAAACATAATACTTAAATTTGTAATAGTAATAATAATATTATTGTGTCCCTGTTTTATAGGAATCTCAGCCCACATGGTTCTATCGAAGCCATTTGATCAATAAGAGAATGGATGTCAATAACTATTATAGGATTTAAATTTTGGATGATATCAGAGATGTACTGACCGAAAGGCTACCAGTTTTCATTTAGTCGCTAGATTTCAAGATGGACCTTTCGGACATGTACTCAATTGGTAGCCGGGGTAAAATAGTAAAATATTGCTAAACTCAGTTATATCTCGTGCCATTGTAACGGAGCAAAGAATTTGGTTCCACATTAGGGGCCAAGACGTAGAGTACACCATGCCGGACCACACTCTAATTATACGGTTGGGATTTGGGCCTACAGAGTTTGATCTTAGGACTGCCAGGAATCCAAGGGAATCGCATTTCTTTCAGCTCGTATGTGGTGGCCATAATCAGAAGGCGACATGGTTGATCTCGCAACTTAAGAAAGACAAGTTGCGCTCCAACGATCCAGACGGGGAAGTACGTGTGAAGCTGGCAAACTTGTTGATGGCAAATTATTTTATTCTCGGTCACGATGCCCAGAATACTGTCCACCCGTGGTTGTGGGAGTTGATCGATGATACAGATGAATTCAATGCTTTTCCTTGGGGTGCGTACACATACAAGACCCTGCAGTACTATTTGAGGACGTTTAAGACAACGAGCATGAAATATCACATTTACGGACCGTCATGGGCATTGATGATTTGGGCTTTCGAGGTGATGATAGGGTTTGGTGATGAATTTGCGGTGATGAGTTCCACAAATGACGTGCTGAGGTGTCTGAGATGGAAATTTGTCAATACTTTTATGGGATTGACTGATGATGAGCTGTACAGATACTTTGATGATGCTGAAGGAGAGATTTCGATGATCCATCCCGCAGATAAAGAGATTGAAGAGGGTTACTTTTGATCGGTACATCAAGTAGAGGCCTTGATGGTGAAGTTTCATGTGCTGACCAGTTCGTACATCGTCGTTGAATGCCCCCGTGAACGTTGAGCTGTTCCCGAGCTTTAGCATGCCGTCGGAGATATCTACTGGGAACCTCAGCATAGATGGAGTACCCGGTCTACGAGGTTCATCGGGAATCTATCTGGTGACGGTACATCTTCATCCCGTAACTAACGGGCAACTGGCTTTCACTTTGGAGAGGGTTCTTCCAGCAGGAGTGGCGCCCAGTAGGGGGTTCCGCCAGGGATGTCTAGAGAGAAATGGATCGGTATCGTACATGGAATAGATTGGTATCGTACATGAGTCTAACCGTCGTGACAACGAGATCATGATGAAAAAGTACAGAGAAGAGCTGAGAGCGTCGGAAAAAAAAAATGCTCGTGAAGGTAAAGAAGTGGTTTTCTAAGGGCGTTGGCTTCGTCAGCTGCGGGACTTCTAGTATGTCTACTCCAGGGTGCACCAGTCTCGAGCCCCGACGGTCGTGCCCTCCCCTCAACGTTTCATCTGCACGAGAATCGGATTTCGTAGCCACTGCTGTTTCGATGAGCCCTGAAGTGAATGAGCCCCTCAAGACTGTAGGTGCAAGAATGGACACCTCTCTCCTTATCTATACAAACTCCTTCTCCGACCCCTACACCAGCCACAACCCGAGTAATGTATACTCTTCGGCGTTCACTTCCATCTTCAAGCAGGTAGAATGTAGTTTATTGTTGCCTTTCTTTAACATTTACTTTCATTGAATTTCGTATATGCTTATTCGAATATTCATTTATCGTATGAGATCCTCAATTCACTCCATTAAGTAGTAGCGAACCACTATCGACCTACATTCCTGCGTTCGGCGAAACTTTTGTACCTGAACAGCCCCGAAACTCTCTGCCGGAATTCTCATCCACCACCCCTGATTTCTTGACTCCCACCCCAGCTACATCGACTGCCACCTACGCCAACATTACGATTTGTGAACAACAGAGGCTTATTTCATCAGTTGAGCTTGGCCAGGTAATTTTTTATATCGATCTCAATTTCTCCTTTACAAAATATTTATTTTGAAGACATGACATCCCAAATTTATTAATTACAATTTATAACTACCTTGTAAAAAATCTCTCAATTATATTCATGTCCGTCCATAAAGAATGTTTTAATTTCTTCCCTTTTCATATATTCTACTAGATTGAGTACTAGTGGATCCGAGAGGCGGAAAGTCCCCCCTAAAAAGCCAAAGTCAGAGAGTCGTGCTTCATCGACTGCTTTAGGCAGTAGAAACACTTATTTGCCCCCCCCCCCAAGTCTCGTCTTGGCCCTCATCGGATGTGTATCGAGCTTCAAAGCATTTATTGGTGGAAAAATGCCCCAACGCCCTATCAGAGTTTTAGAGGCATTAGAAGATATGAGAGCAAGTGATTTCAAAATTATAACAGCCAAGGATCGTCAGTGGGATACTGTGGTATGTAAAATACGCCTTAATTGAATTTTAATATTATATTAATTTTATTATTAAATTAAGGTTCTAACATCTATGTCTTCTCTACGCAGACTTTTGACCTTGCCCTAATGACCTTACGTCATAAGTTAAAAAGTGGCATCGATGTTAGGCCTGAGTATCGGGACGAAAGAGTGATCATATGCAATACTTTTGTCATCGTAATAATTCAAAATTTATATCGAATTTGACATATTTCACTACCTTGTGCCTTTACTAATTATTTCTTGGGATATGTATACCTTGTTTATGATTTTAGATAGATCTTAAATCGGACTATCAAAAATTGCTTGAAGATGCAACTGCTCTCTTTGGTTCTACCCTTGAAGAACGGAATGACCCCCACTTTCCTAGACTTGTTAGATTCTACATAAAAGAGAAATGGATTCCCAATCTTCATATGATGAATTTCATGTTGGGAGAAGGCTTGCCACTTGATTTTCCTAACTGGTGGATCGCATTATGGTAATACTTTTCCCTAAATTTGATTTATTTTGAAGACATTTATTTATATTGTTAGTATTTAATATCTAAAATGAATCAACTTTTTTAATTATTTATTTCCATAATTATGTAGGTTATAATTCCATGGGTTCTTCAATGTGGCAACCGATATATGGTGTGTTTAGTCAGCTTGCTGGAAAAGATGTTTCCTTCGGACGACCCAGTAGACATTTCAGAATCGGTGGCAGGACGTCAATGTCCTTGTAATACTGCGGCACTGTCCATAGATATTTTTCGGAACACTATGAATTGGCACGCTGAAACATGCCTTGTACGTTGTCCGTCTATAAAATATCGAGACGTAATCCACCACGTTCTCTCGATTTTTCCTACAATTTAAAAACCGACATGGTTAAAATATGCTTGCTATCGTGAAATTTAGTGAATTAAATTAATTGCTATGAATTTCATTACTTGATTGCTGCAATCGCGTGAGCACAAGGGAGACAATCAAACTGCCACCGGTGACATTCACACACGTGCTTTTGCAGGTCCACCCTCAGTTCCCGCTTAGGCGTTCTCACTTTATAATGAGGAGCATTGCCAATCCGTGTGGCCTTGTAGGTTGTTGACATTTCCAATTGCAATACCATTTTTCTCTTGGCCTCTTCTGTGATTGGATGGTTGTCATTCATGCACTTTTCACGTCGCTCATTGAACCATTCTTCGATGATGAGCCTTACTGCATCTAGACAAGCGTAGATTAGTAGACATTGGGCCCATAGAAGGCTGTTATTAAAAGATTTTGCAGCGTTGGACGTCATATTGTTGAATTGTCTGGTATCGCACATAGATCGAGACCACTTTTTAGGTACGATATTCATCAATCTCTTGTAACCCAACCTGTTACTGTCACGGATCCCTGACATGAATTTTGCAAACTCCGTCTTATCGTACATGTATGCGGCATTTTGAAATTGCTCGCTAACATTATTTTCATAGATCGCGAGATTTTTGGCAAGATGATAGTAACAGAACCCGTGCTTAGCTTCGGGGAACACGACTTGGATAACATGTATGATAGATGCGTGTTGATTGGAGACGAACAACGTATTCCGACATGGTCCATATGCCATTCGGAGGCCTCACATGAACCAAGTCCACGACTCGTGATCCTCAGTCGACCCTATTCCGTACACCAAAGGGAATAGTTGCTCGTTCGTATCCTTCGCCATAACTACAAACATTAAACCGTGAGACTTCCCCTTGAGTTTCGTGCCGTCAACAACTATAACCGGCCGGATATATCCGTTTTGCCAAGCGAATTGTGTCGCGCCTAGAGCAATGAATACTTGTTTGAACTGGCCTTTTGGACTAATCTCGTGCTCGAAGATCGTCTCTAGATTAGTGATCCTCAGCATGTAAGGTAACCGAGCATATCGTTGAAGGACTCCTTGTGTTTGCCGTATACCATCTCGATCGCAGCATTCCGTCCTGTCAAGCACACATCGTAGGTGGCATTGATGCCGAACTCAGATTTCAGCGCATTCTGAATAATTCAGGGCTTTATTATCTGAGAATCACGTAGCAATCATTTCGCGAAAATTGAACCGATCACCAACGTGTGGACCTTCCTCTTGTGAACGGTATTTGTTAGACCGAATTTGCTGCACGTGTGCTCCTCATGAAATTTTGAAACAGTCCAAGACCCGCCCTCGCTAGTGAGAAAAAGTCTGAAGGGGCATTCTTTGGATAATTTGCACATCAAAAGCATTATGCCCGTATCTGATTTGATGACCTTGTATTCTTTCCTTCTGTTCAAATGCCACAAACCGACTGCGATCCAAATTTCATCCTTGGCGAAGAAAACTAAGTGCCTCAAGAGCTCGTCAATATTCACGAGATCCTCGTGATACACTGCTAAATCACGAGGCCAGACATGGACTAATGGGACAAGCCAATTACTCATGTGCTCGGTGTCCGTATCGACCAGTGCTTCACCATCACGCAAATATGGGAACATTATCCCATGGAGTTTCTGCATATATACTAATTTCGAATTAAATTTTAACATTTCAAACATTACAAATATATACTAATTTTGAATTAAATCACTTAAATAAATAAATTTAAATAAAATAATAATCAATTAATTTCAAAATAAATCTATAAACTAATTCCTAAACATATAAATTCAATTTCATAAATACGACATGTTAAGAAAATTCAAAATTTTCAAAATAAATCCCTAAACTACTTACTAAGCATATAAATTCGATATTAAACGTTACCTATATTATTGAATAATCCGAAAATACGATGAAGCAATGTACTCGATATCCTCTTCAGTGCTAAACCCTTATAATCCCTCGTCTTCCTCAGTTCAGCTGTGTTTACTTCTTCTCCGAACAATTTTTTTGGTGAGTTGGTTTCTTTTTGAATTCTATTCGCAATTTTTACGGTTGTATATATTGAGTTTCGTGTGGTGTGGTTGACATAAGATACCAAAATTTATTACTATTTCGTTTGTGATATAACAGACGAAAATTGAATTATTTGCACCAAAATAGCTTCCAAAATTGTATGTTTTGGTAGCATTCACGCATGCATACGGTCATTTTATCATGAGAAAATTTATTAGTTACTACTATTAATAATCAGAATTATAAATAAAAGAAAAAATTCAGAGAGGTGTCACTTCACTGCATCATTCGAAGAAAAATAAGTGAGAGTGAAACCCATTGCTAGTTTTTAAACATAAAAGTGAGACTCATTACACATTAAAATAATAAAATGGTAGTTTTTACATTTGTTTCTTTAAAAAAAGGTAATTTTTACATATCCATTTTTAAAAAGGGTAGTTAAGCATATTATGAGTATAATGTTTATGTCAAATTAAAGCTCTCGTCGTGATCTTTAATTTAAAAAATGCATAGTCAATATATTTGATTGCATCTACAATGACAAATTTTGAAAATAAAAGAAAGAGAGATAAAATTAAAAAAAAAAAATTAACAAAAAAATGCGCAAGCTTTCGGGGATGATACCAACCACTCACATATCACGTATTACCCACTTCCCACTTGTTTAAGGAAATCAACTTCTGGAAATGAAACATGGGCTTCAACTTCTAAAAATCAACTTTCCCTCAAAGAATTTGTACTTTTTTTTTTGGGACACTATACCCTACAATCAATTTTATTGTTATTCTCTACTATATCTACTTATTTATCATCATACTATACCACCTACTCCATGCGTCCCACTTATATAGGGCTTTTTTTTGTAGCATGGAATTAAGATGAAATTGATTAGTAGTGAGTTATAAGCTATATGTAGAGCTTATATTCATTTTTTATACTTACTTTCAGTCTTTTTTGTGTTTATATTTTAATTTGAACGTATATTTCAACATTCAAATTTCTTTATTTTTTTATTTTTTTTTTGCTTTATTAATTTCTTTTTGAAAAATTCTATTTTTAATAATAACTCTATATGAATGTAATATACCAAAAAGAAATTAAGTTTATATAAATAAGACAGAGGAAGTAATATTTAATTAAAATTCGTGCTATTATTTTTTGTGCAAAAAAAATTGGGACATTACTAGATTTCGTTGCAATAAAATAAACAAAGATCATGCAAATAATGGGCCGTATCTTCGACTTTTCCCTGGCCCAAAAGAAGTTACATGACGTATGGAAAATAGCTCATGGATAGCTAAAGTCTTCAAGAAAGGCTGACAATAAAACTATAAAATACACAAATAAGTACTATTATAGTAGTAATGAAATACGGAGTATAAAATTTATAAAGTCAACAGTTCAAAATAAAATAGTTCTTATATACATATAGTATTTATCTATCTATCTATATTATATGTATATATTGAGTTGTATTTCTTACTATATCAATAGATATGATGTGTTCATATTTATGATACAAATATCATCTTGAGTAGGGCTGGAATTTGGTACGGTAGCGGTTAACCGCACCGAAATTTTCGGTAAGTAGGTACTGATTTTTCGTGAAAGTGATTACCGCTTACCGCACCGAATGGTAATTCGGTATACCTGACAACCGTTTTTTGATTTTCGGTGCGGTAATCGGGTAAACCGTTTTACTTTTGTTTTTTTCCTCGACTTTATGATTTTTCTTTCTTTTTTTTCCCTCCTTTTTTGAGTTTTAACTTTTAAATATAGTTTCAAATTGTAACAAGAGCATGTGCGTGAGTTTCGTATCACCATACACTACCAAGAAAGTAGAAACTACTGCTACAAGTCTACAATTAAAAGAAAATGAGATCTATCTACAATTAAAAGAAGAGGAGATCGGTTCACATGGCTAGCAAAGATTACTTCCATTGAAGAAGAGAAAATTATTAAATATAAATATATTATATAATATAATATTAAATTAATTATTAAATAAAAATGTGTGGTTATCAAGTATACCCGAACGGTTATCGGGAAATATTACAAAAAGCTCCTACCGAATACCGAACCGCAAACCGCATATGCGGTTATCAGGTAACCGATTTACACGCGGTTAGCGGTTCGGTTCGGTTATTACCGAAAAAACCCCAACCGATTTCCAGCCCTAATCTTGAGAACTTATTGTACTAGGAAAATCTAATATACTCTTGCAGTCCGTCATTTATGAGCTAAAATCTTTTGACACGATTTTTAATTTTTGTAATGAGTTGTGTTAAAGTGATATTTGAGTCTCATAGAATTATGAATGAATATTAAAATGAAATGAGTATAACCTTACTTTTGGGCACAGTTTTTAAAAAATACTAACACTGTATGACTTAATCTTAGTGTGTAAGTGCAACTAGGGTTGGATTAGATGATGACAAGAGATTTTTTAATTGAGTTAATCTTAATATGTTGGACCTAAAATGAAAAAAGACCAAATAAGAGCAAACATCTTAAAAAGGAAACATGGTCATATTAGAGTAAACAAGGGAGTAGTACTATAAAATAATTTACTCTAATATAAAGCGGTGCATTTGCATGTCTTGAGCGTTCTCCCTAATTATTGAAGTAGTGCACCCATGCAATTTCTTTTTTCTTTTATCTCTCATCATTGCAATTCCATTGACACAATCATGAAAAATGCATTCATTATGCTCCTTACGCTATGTTTGGCAGCAATGATTAGGCATGATTAAAAAGCTTATTTTGGCTTATCTGACTGTTTGGTAGAATGAATTCGTAATCAATACGGCCTGTGATTATAGTTGGGCCCGAGACGAAATCCATTGTTCCTCTTTAGTGAAGAAATCACGGCGTAGGGGTGTGATTAGTTATATCTGCAATGAATAGTAACCACATCTCCCATTTTACCCCTTTGCTTCATCTGCTCCCCCTATTCAACGAGTCACCAGCGATGAATCTTCAACAATTTCCGCAGAAGGTAGCACTCTCCCGTTAGCAAATATTTCAACCATTTTAATCTTTTCTCTCCTCTCGACGGGTTGACGAATTTTTTTAGAGGCCGCGCCGATAGGGGTTCGAGAGAGTTCAATTTGTTGCAGAAGTCAGCGATGAAGTGGAGGGAGGTCTGCTAATCGGCGGCGTGGAGACGTGCCTTACTGGTGCACCGCCGGATGTGGGCGGCGACGACCTTGAATCTCCTGTAGCGGCGGCTGCGGAGCTTCTCAATCTGGAGCTTGCTGAGGCTGATGACGGCGACGCCGATCGGTATATGATCGATGGGGGTCAGCAGCTGGTGAAGGGGAGAGACGCAGGGTATAGGAAGGGAGAAGAAATTCTCGGTTTTGAAAGCTACACAATTTCTTGATTCGATGAATTTGATTTGGGATTCGAGTTTGATTCACTAATTTATTGATTTTGGATTATAATTTCTTGATAAAGAGGCGAAAATGATTGGAACTTTCTGTGTGTATATATTACAGTATATATGAATGTATATATATATGAACTTTATACATGAATGTATATATATTACACAACATAATATTTTTTGTACTCAGTGGTTCTCATAATGAATATGCGAGAGCCTATTACACTGCTTCCATCATGAAAAAGAAGAGAAAATTAAGAAGGGTGAAGATGCATTGAGAAATTATTGTTCTTCCTCTTTTTGGCCATGTAAAATTATAAATTTTTGAAGGTTAAATTTGTAATTTTCATTTTAGTCATCATACTACCAGTAATTATTAATTTTCATACCAAACACACATCTAACTTTTTCTATCATTCAACTTCAATAATTTTCCTTATCTCATCTCTCCTACCAAACGAGCCCTTACTATCTTACCTCCTGCATCTAATCAACAGTTAAAAAAATATAGGTAGCATTAAATTTTAATAGCCCATTTTAAAGTTTTTCATTTTAAGTTTTTTTTTTTTTTTTTTTTTGAGTTACTAAAAGTCTAAAAAAATTTAAAAATATATGAAATAAACGAGAGAATAAAAAAAAAAAAAAAAAAAAAAAAACAAAGAAGCATGTCAGTTTGATGCTCAAAATCATAGGTGGGCCCAAGCTAGAAACTAGAGAAACTCTTTTGCCGCAAAGAACTCCATAAACAAACAACACAAACAGCTCCAACACTCTGCAATTCCCTTCTCTTATTTTTCTCTTATTACAAAAAATCCACATATTGCAACAATTATTTTTTGCAAGAATGTCAGAGAATATATCTCAGTGGGTGCAACACATCTTTGCTTCTGTCTAAATCTTTCCCTGCATCTCTGATCTCTCATCGTTTTATTCCCATATAATATGCAGATTTTCATGTTAAAAATTCACAAAAAAACTGATTGCTTCTCACACACTCTTGTCTCTCTCAGCTAGTTGAGACTTAGCCACGCTCAGGCTCAGCTTCTCTCTCTAAAATTGACTAAATAAGCATTCTTTTGCAGAATCGAGAAAACGGGTGTTTTCTGCTTGTCCTTTTTCATAGTCTTAGAATATGGTGTTTTTCTCTTTCCTTATTTCCACCATTTTACTCCTCCCTCAAATCTCAACCCTTTTGTTTTTTCATTGATTTTGTTTGAGGTAAATTCCAAAAGGGTGCCTTGATTTGAGGTGGGATTCTCGTTTCCTTCTGCTTGTTCATTTGTATTGAGCTATGGAAGATCGTTTTCTTGATCTTGAAGTGGATGTCAATGGCGAAGAGGTTTTTGTGGTGAATAAGGTAAAGATTCTTGGCTTTCTTGACTCCCCCTTTTTCTATTTCTGTTTCTGGAAAAACGGCTGCTTCCATTTTTAGGTTCCTGTTCGAATTTCTTAGCTTTTTGCTCAATGATGTTTTCTGGTATTTTTTTAATTTACTCTTGTATTTTAAAAATTAATTCTTGGTGAGTATAATTTTGCTCAATCTCAGCACTCTTGCACTTGAATGCTCTTCTCCATACGAGAATTTTTGCTGAATTTTCTCTATTATTTGAGTTCATTTTCTAATGCGTCTGCACCTAAAAACGAATCATTTCACAATTATTAGAACAGTTACCTTTTCCTTTTCTTGTCCGTACCAAAACCATATTTAAGTTTTGCAGCTAATTTTTGCTGGAATGTGGGGTTTAGCCATTGTCTTAACCACTTATTTCAATCAATTTAGCTAACACATTCTTCCTATTAATGTATACTCCTATGCGGAGTAGCATGTTCCTCACACCTCATTTATTGTTGCTAGTTTGCTACATTTAATGTCGATGCCTTTACTTTTGATTCTTTCACACTTTTCAAGAGGCTAGAAGACTCCTTCAGTTTCAAATTGCTACTGTTTCTTTCCCCTCCTTGTAGGGGACACGCCCTCTTCCCTCTGATTTGTTTTGTGGAATTTATTGCTTACAACGACTCTTCATCTTTCTTTATCAAAAACTTTGTCCTAACTCATTATTTAGGCTGTGCCTTAGGTTTTATAGCAACTCATTTCTGTTAATGAGTTGCAAGATTTTGCTGGTTATGTTGTAATAATATTGGCTTTTTTCCCCTTTAATGATGCTATGGACCACTTCAGTTTACTCCTTTGGTCCCAAGTTGCCTTCTTGTTAAGTAGTTCTTGATTTCTTGATTAGCCTTTGTTGCAGTTTGGTTCAAGTATTTTTTTATTTTATTTTATTTTTCTTATTTAAACTGTTCTTACAAAATCTTGATTAGGCAACTTGTATTGATATAACATGTTACATGTGATGCAAGTTGGAGTTACTTCTTTGTATTTTGATCCCTTTTTTGTATGTTCTTTGTAGAGAATCATATCTTCTTATTCAGGAAAGATTAGTACATTGGTTGGAAAATCGAAAGGGCGTCTGAAGGTGATATTCGACGACTTCCCAGGAGGGGCAGCGAATTTCGAGCTCATCGTAAGATTCTGCTACAACAGAGGAAAAGTGATCATAACTCCTCTCAACATTTGCAATCTAACTTGTGCTGCACATTTCATGGAAATGAACAAATTCGTCTCTGGAACGGATAATCTATGCGAAAGAGCTGAGAAATCGCTGCAAGAGATTCGTTACTGGGCTTGGTCCGAGCTGCTAGCAGCGTTGAAGCAATGCCAAGAGATTCTACCTCGAGTTAGTTCATTGCCATTGCTGGACAAGTGCCTGGACTCTTTGATAGGAAGAGTTGCATCATCTTTCGAGACGAGTCCGTCTCCTTCCATTTCATCTTCGGACAGCTCTGGTTTTAGACTTTCATCCGACACTAGAAGCAACGAGAGTGTGAAGAGTAGCACGTTTCGAGCTACGTGGTGGTTTGAAGATCTTGTGGTGTTAAACACTAATCTAATTCACATGCTGGTGAAATTGATGGTGGCTAAAAATTTGGATAATGGGATTATTAGTAGATTTCTATTCTACTATCAGAAATCAAGATTTGCTTCTTCTGCCTCAGCTGATGAGAAGACCAAGATCATCGAAACTGTTGTTGACCTACTCGACTCGTTAGATGTGAGAAGTGTCTCCTACAAGAGTTTATTCGGGATGCTCAGAATCGGTTTGAACACGAATATGAGCCAATGCAGCCGCAACAAGTTGGAGAATATGATTGGCTCTCAGTTAGACGAGGCGAGCTTAGATAACTTGCTCGTTCCTTCTCCAGCCGGGACAAGTTGCCTTTATGATGTCAATCTTGTTCTTAGATTCTTGAAATTCTTTCTAGATAAAGGAGCTTGCTGTGTGCCTTTGAGTCGACTGAAGAAAGTCGGGAATTTGATGGATCTGTTTCTAGCTGAAGTAGCTCCGGATCCTTACTTGAAACCATTGAAGTTCTTGGCTCTCGTTGCAGCGCTGCCAGGCTCAGCTAGAGACTCGTCCGATGGAGTTTATTATGCGGTGAATTTGTATCTCGAGGTATTTTAAATTTAGTCGTTCGTGGTCGTTTAGTAGCTAAAAGATGTTCGTTTTCATTGATGATTGATCACGTTCGATTGCAGGTTCACTCGAGCTCGAGTGAAGAACAAAAGATGCAAGTATGCCATGGACTAGACTACGCGAAGCTCTCTCCACAGGCACTCGACCACCTCACACGCAACACCAAATTCCCTCCAAAATCCGCGGTCCAAGCCATCGCCTCCCAACAACACAAGCTGAAAAGCTTGCTTAACGACACGAGCCACGGCCCCACCTACACGGGCCCTTCGCCTAGTTCTCTCCCGAGAGCAAAAAGCAGAAAAGACGAGGGCTCCAAGCAAATCGTGCTCTACGCCAAGAAATTCAACCTAACCGAAGAGAACGAGAAGCTCAAAGCACATCTCCAAGGCATGCAGTGGAGGGTTTTGGAGTTGGAGAAAGTATGCAGGAAAATGCAAGTGCAAATGACAAAGGTGATGAAATCAAGAATTGGAAGCCATGGCAGTGCCAAATCTGTACCTAAGCTTTGTTCATAGGAATAAATTAATTAAGATTTCATCTTTTTTTTTTTTTCTCTTTTTTTCTTTGACTTTCTTGCATTTGAAATATAATTGCACGAATCTATGTATATAGCATGAACAATGTATGTCCCTTTTTGTTTGTAGTAAGGTAGCTGTCTTTAATCTTTATCTCTGCCCTTTACAGAGAATGAAGGTTTGTCTGTATATACAGTGTAAGAAAATAGGCTGTGTTTTTTGTTGCAGAAATCTGTTTTATTCTCAGCAATTTGAATTTGTTGGAGAACTCAATCCCCTAATTAACGTCAAGTCACTTTCTATATTGTTCTTTTGGTTATATGTTTATTTTTGGAATTTTTACAGTTTCAACTAACTGGAGGTTGTGAGATTTCAAGCTATCTTTTGTTGCAGAAATTCAGTAGAAGGGGTTAAAATGAATAAAGCACAGAATTGAGGGGAGAAAACTGAAACAAACCGAAACTTGAGGCTTTAATCGCAAAGTAGGATATTTGTTTTTTGCATATAGAAACAAAATTCGAAAAAGGGGAGCTCTAAAACTATAATGAATTAAAAGTATTTTGTGAGTTGAGATGGCAAAAGGAAATGGTAGTACTTCAGCTTTTCACGTGCTGTCACATTTTGAGATTGCATGATGAAATTAACAGCCTACTTTTTAATTAAAGGTGTATTGAATTATGAAGTATTTGCAGAAACAACTCATGGTCCCGGAGTTTCCTTTTCTTCTTTTATTTTTCTTTTAATGTTTTAAACTCTTTATGTGGTAGTGAGAGCCCTTTCAATTTCATTTCAATTTTGATCGGTTCATTACAAATTACTATTACTCAAACGTTCACCTCTTTTGCAAATTAAATTCAACTTAAAAAAATTAGCAAATAATTATCTGATTGTTAAATTGTTGCAAGATCGTAGTTCAGATCTTCTATTGCATTTATATGTGACATCTTCTATTGTACTCCCTCCGTCCACCATCTTAAAACTCAAAATTTCCGGCACATGTTCTAATGCAATGTGGTAATATATTAATAAATTAATGTGTTAAAGTGTTAAAGTAAGATAATTGTGGGTCTCTTTAAAATTTTTGTAAGTATTAAAATATTAAAGTGTTAAAATGTAAAGTGATAAAGTTATGGGGCTCATTACTAAAAAAAGAAAATGTCTATAGATGGTGGACGTCCGGATATAGTATTAGTGTCTAAAGATTGTAGACGGATGGAGTATTTATGGATAATTGACATGTGACATAATTAATGATTTATGATTTAAAATTTATATAAGGAAAATATATACCATAACCTTTGAAATTTCTATACCCCTAAAATTTGCCACATGTCATTATCTATTTATGTAATAGAAGATGCAATACAATTTAGCAATAGAAGATTTCATTTGGCAAGATCGACCCGAATATCAAATTTTCAAGATTGAAGGAACATAATAAGTTAGTATTTGAATACAAAAACATCACATTCTTGAAGGTTTTATGACTTAAGCATCTCCCACAATTTTTCTTATTTTACGACAGCTTCAAAATAAAAATAGTGCAGAGAAACAAAGTAGATCATTTCCAACAATAACACAAACGTACAATAAAATATGAATATTCCGAGATAATTAGAAAAAAAATAGTGTGCAAATTTTCATTATTTTTAGTATGCGTGTTTTATGTTGCCGTGTATGGCTTATGTTTCAATGTTTTAATTGTGTTCTGTATTCGGTCTAGCAATCTTATGTAACTGAAATTTAAAGATTGTGTCACAAATGACTTGAATTCAGGATCTTGGTCCAGAAACTTAACCCCTACCGCTAGACATCTTATGTAGTTTATTTAGTAGCTTTTGCTTTTATTATTTTGTATCATTAATTTTTTTTAGTACATATAAATAATCACATATAGAATGAATCGTAAGAGAAATAAAAATTTGATATAACAAATGTAAGAATGAAATTTAAAAACCCGATTCTATTACTTTTTGTTTGGTTATGTTATCTATTTCCATTACAAACAAGGAGAAATAAAATTCCTTCACAAGTGACCTCTTGAACCAAACACTCAATAACCATTATTATAACTATTTCCTTACTTAACTTGATTCTATTTCATTTTCATTACCCAACATAAACCAAACGAGCACTTAATGAAAATTCCAAACGGAGGCTAAAAAACATAATTTACCTAATTTGGTAAATTGGTACTAATAAGGTTGTTAAGAAAATGGAATTGCCCTTTTATGGGAGAATAGGAAGAGTAGAAGAATACCACGCCACTAAGAAGATGAAAGATGAAAGGGACATGACAACAGAGATGAGAGAGAAGCAAAGATGTGTACAGGCAAGGGGTGGCGCCACCAGCCGAGCGAGAAGAGAGAGATGAAACTATGAGAGTTAAGAAAATGGACTTTTCTAATTGTGCCTGTGTTAATTGGACTGAGATATTCTAAATCAAAATATTGGGCCATTATGTTAATTAAAATCCGGCCATGTTCATAATCGGGAATAATGCCTTTGGGCCAATAATTAAATAGAAAGCGGGTCTTTATTAAAACACAATTGGGCTGGAATGATAAATGCAGATCGGGCTTTAGCCTTTAGGTATATCACTATAATGTAAGGGTGAATCTATTCATAGCCCCCATTTTACTCTCTATAGCCACACTATTTAAAAAAATAATAAAACTATTAATACATATACTAATTTGCCCTTGCAGCCTTGATAGGATCCTTAATTATTATACCCATTGACGATTACATCCTAAAAGATTGAAAAAAAGAAAAAACAAATCCACTTACGTTCGTAATCCTCTTTTCATATCATACAAATTATATTATGTAGCTAATCCTCTTTTTATTGTCACTTAGTAATCTAAAATTCGTATGATTGCTCTAGAAATTTTAATCAAACTCATAAACCCAAAAATCAACCTTTTTGCTTACTAACATATATTGATCATAAAAAATATTTGGATATTTAATTAAATTGGTATACCCGATCCATAACATCCTAAAAATCCCTAAAGATAGCCTAATTAGGGCTTATCTCCTTGCAAGAGGTGGCCACCTCACCTATCTATAGGGGGTCAGAGATAGTCAATCAACACGCTGAAAAGTCATAATTTTTCTCTCTCTGGGTTAGGGTGTGGGCGCCTATTTCAAGAAGAATGAGAAATAAGATTTCTGTCCATCCATAATTGATAGGATATGACCCAGCACCTAGGCCCAAAGCATTAGACCCAACATAATTGGGCCCCGACAATTAAGCTCGGCCCAGGCAACTCGGCCCATTTGAAGCGAGACTTTATCACTAAGGCAACCAAGACTCCTACATCGACTACAACTCAAGCTCTAAGAGAGATATAGAAGCTCGGTGTTTATCCATAAAGGAGGAGATCAAGCCAAAGGGTCCAAATAGGAGAAGAATTCGTATTATAGTCGAACTCCATGTAACTATCTATAAATAGGGGCTTATAATAGATTGAGAGAGGAAAACCATCTTGTAATCACTACTCATATAAGCAATAAAGATCCATACTCTTTTGCTCCGTGGATGTAGATCTATTCCGGTAGATCAAACCACGTAAATCCTTTGTGTCCTTTTCTTTTGTGTTCATTAATTCCTTGTCTACGTGCATTAATTACCTTACGAAAACAAGATCGATCACTGGCGCCGTCTGTGGGAACGCTAAATTTGTGAATTCCGATCAAAAGTTTTCAAAGTAAACAAATCACGATGATAGGGAGACCTACACGATCTGCCGCCGCTGCCAAGGAAAAAGAGATTCAGCAAACCAGACAAGATCCGGCAGCAAATCCACCGATCAACGAGGCTGAAGCAAGCCAAGTGCAAGATCAGAATCCCGCGGCGAACAGACGACCCGAGAAGGAGCCTGTGAAAGACCGAACCCCGGAGGGCCATGTCGATCATGTTCCTTTGGACAAGTTCGGCCGTGAAAAAGAAGGTCGCGGCAGCAAGAAGGAGGATGACCTTTCAAACTTTGAGCAAGAATTTGACGACGCTGTAAAAGCATATCTGGCGAAAAATCGGCAAGATTTCCTAGAGTTCGTAAACAGCAAAGAAATCGCAATTGTGAAGGCGGCCAACCTTTTGCACGGCGATGATCGAGAGCATGACGCCACATCCGGATAGAAACACCGGAAAAAGTCCCCAAGCGTCAGGATCCTAGGCGCACGGGACGCCAGGATTCCTCCTAGGCAATTTGCTAATGACCGCCAGGGAAATCCTAATCGCGCCTCACCTCGGCGCGACGCCATCTCACCTCGTCGCTACGCTGATTCACCTCGTCATTACGTTGATTCACCTCGGTGAGACGAGAATAACCAACGAGGATGAAGGTTCGGCGTATATGGGAGAATCTTTATGCCTTTCACCAACCGAATCCTCTACACGCATCTCCCGTCTTCGTATAAAGTTCCGCCAGTAAAGCCGTACAACGGATCGTGTGACCCGTAGAATTTTCTTTCATAGTACCAGTATAACATGGTCAACCAGGGACTCAGCGATGATATCTACATGTGCAAGGTGTTCCTGGAGCTGCTGGTTGATAATGCCCGCATGTGGTTCAATAGTCTGCCATCTCGCAGTATTGGGTCGTATGACGAGCTAATGGATGCCTTCGAGCGGAGGTTTTTCCAAAAAGCTGAGGCTAAAACCACTGCGGCGCATCTACTCACTATGAGGCAGAGGCGAGACGAGTCCATCAGTGACTTTATGACAAGGTTCAATGAAGAAAGTCTGAAAGTAGATCGCCTAACTGATGAGGTACTTATCTCGGCCTTCCAGAATACTATCCAGTCGGGCACCCTGTACAAGGAGTTCGTAAGAAACGAGCCTCGTACTACGAGGCAATTATGGAGCATAGCCGATTAGTTCACCAGAGCCGACGAGGCCGACAGGCGCAAGCGCAAAACTGACAGGGCCGAGCCGTCAGATCGGAAGAAAGAAGATCGCAATGACCGAGGCCAAGGTCGGTGAAGCGCTCTCGACAGACTCCAGCGGGGACCGATCGAATCCAGACTTGGACCTCGGCAGAGCCAGGAAAAGAGCCAGTTCACCCCACTGACGAAGCCGAGGACGAAAATCTATGAGCTCCACACTAATATGTTCGAGAAACCTCATCCTATGTTGCGAAGAGGGTCGAAGCGCCGATCCAAGGATAAATATTGCCAATTTCATGAGGATTACGGCCATGACACGGAGGATTGCAGGAACCTAGCTGAAGATATTGAGCACTTGGTGCATGACGATACCCTTAAAAAGTACCAAAGTCGCGGCCAATACGAAGCCCGACCTCAGGGCAAGGGAAAGCGCAAGAACAGAGGGGGGAATAACTGTGGCCCCGATGTGGATAAGAAGCCGAAGTGCGAGGATGAAGATGAAGACGAGGACCAACCTCAGTTCGACGGAGTCATCACAACCATCATGGGGCTCCCTCAAGGAGCAACGAAGTCATCACTCAAGGCCGAAGCCTTCACAGAAGAGGTTCAAAAAGGACGAGGCCATCACTTTTTCGGAGAGAGATCCAGTACCACCTACGATACCTCATCAAGATGCCATCGTGATCGAAGCAGTGGTGGCTAACAAGCTCGTTTGTCGAATCTTTATTGAGCCTCGGTGAGCGTTCTCTTCAAGGATTGCTTCGAGAAGCTAGGGGTCGAAGAGACTCGTCTCACGCCGGCGCCGATCCCCCTAAAAAGCTTTGTCCAGCAGGATACGCCAACAGAGGGGACCATTCAACTCGCCGTTACGGTGGGGAAGCATCCATTATCTTCCACCAAAATGGTAAACTTCTTTGTTGTGAAGGCCAACTCTCCTTACAACATCATCCTAGGAAGAGATTGGTTGGTGGCAGTGAAAGCAATCTGCTCGGCATACCACATGACGATCAAAATCCCATCGAAGAATGGGGTGATCATAGTTCGGGGCGATCAGAAGCGAGCAAAGGAATGTATGCAGATCGCCCTACGAGGTGTCGGCACACCTCAACATCCGCAAGCATAGCAACCACAGAAACCCGAGGAGTTGGAGCTGCAGAAGGCATCCGTATCTGACGAGCCAGTAGAAGACGTTACACTCTACGAAGACGACCGGTCTAAGGTCATCAAAGTAGGTTTTGCGAGTGGAGCCGAACTCCGAAAGCAGATCGTCCAACTTCTTCGGGAATATAGAGATGTCTTTGCTTGGTCACCCCTTGATATGACCGGGGCGGCATCAAGTATCATGACACACCGGCTGAACATCGACCCAGGAATAAAACCAGTTCGGCAAAAGCAGCAAGTGTTCGTAGCAGAGCGGAACCAGGTCATCTACGACGAAGTGCGTCAACTTTTGATGGCGCGGATACTCTTCGAGGTCAAATATCCGACTTGGATAGCAAATCCAGTGATGGTCAAGAAGCAAGGAGGAGGGTGGCGGATGTGTATCGACTACACCGATCTCAACAAATACTGCCCCAAGGACTGCTATCCCCTTCCCAACATCGACAAGAAAGTCGAAGCCCTTGTCGGCCATAAAGTTTTCAGCTTCCTAGATCTGTACAAAGGGTACCACCAAGTCCTCATGAGTGACGAGGACGCGCCGAAAACAACCTTCATCACAGACTTTGGCATTTATGCGTACAAGAAGATGCCTTTAGAACTCAAGAATGCTGGAGCGACCTATCAAAGGATGGTCGACAAAATATTCGAGCCTCACATCGGCAAGAACGTAGAGGTGTACGTGGATGACATCATCGTTAAGAGTAAAGAGCCGACTACTTGTGTTGACGACCTCAAGCTCGTCTTCGGCCTCCTTCGCAAAGTGAACCTAAAGCTACACCCCGAGAAGTGTACCTTCATGGTCCGATTAGGAAAATTTCTGGGGTGCTGGGTTTCTCAAGAAGGGTTGAAAGCCAATCCATCCAAAGTCTGAGCCATCCAAGAGATGAAGGTGCCAAAAACCATTCATGATGTGCACAAATTAACAGGTTGTTTGGCCGCGCTATGTCGTTTCTTGTCTAAAGCCGCCGAAAAACAGCTTCCTTTCTTCAAGATTTTGAAAAAGGCGCCGGACTTCGAATGGAAAGAAGAGCGCAGGTCGGCATTCGAGGAGCTCAAGAAGTACCTAGCTAATCTCCCGACCTTATCCGTTCCAAAGGAGGGAGAAGTCTTTTCCCTATACCTCACAACTTCGGACGAGGCCATAAGCGCGGTGCTAGTTCGGGAGGAAGGACATCGTCAGCTGCCAGTCTACTTCATCAGCCGAGCACTGAAAGGGCCAGAGACAAGGTACCAACCACTTGAGAAAGTTGCGCTCGCATTGGTAAACGTTGCAAGGAGATTGCGACCTTATTTTCACGCACATACCATACAAGTCCTGACCGATCTTCCACTTCGCCAAGTGCTGACGAAACTTGAAGCGTCGGGGATAATTGCTAAGTGGGCAGTTGAGCTCGGCGAGCACACGATCAACTTTTATCCTCGCCAGGCTATTAAGGGTCAAGCCCTAGTAGATTTCCTAGTAGAAGCCGAGTTCACAAAAGTGCCAAGGCCGCTTAAAACCCCTCCAGCCAAAGCCGAGGCCGAAACACCAAAAGAACCACCCAAAGATTGCTGGAAGGTTTATGTGGATGGAGCTTCAGGACACGCGGGAAGCGGTGCCGGTGTCATATTGCTCAGCTCAGACAGGATAGAGACAACATACGCACTTCGGTTTACCTTCCCGACGACAAATAATGAAGTGGAGTACGAAGCATTGATCGCCGGACTTTTTCTAGCTCAGGCTCTCCAAGTATGAGTTGTACAAGTTCACTGACTCCCAAGTCATAGTGAGCCACATGCTCGGCAGATACGAGGTTAAAGGCGACAGGATGAAGAAGTATCTCCATAGAGCTAAGAGCTTGCAAGAAGGCTTCACCTACTTCGAATTAGTGTGAATCCCTAGGGGAGAAAATAATCAAGCTGATGCCTTAAGCAAATTAGCGTCGTCATCTACAAGCTCACCTATAGAAGAAGTCAAGTGCCGAAGTATAGATGAAGCCGAGATCTGCCTGTTAGCTGAGGACGAGCCGAACTGGATGACTCCCTTTCGAGCTTATTTGGAGAAGGGCGAACTACCCAGTGATAAGCTCGAAGCTAGAAAGATCCTAAGCAAGTCTCCGAAGTACACTCTAGAGCAAGGAGTGTTGTACAGAAGATTGTATCTTCAGCCTCTCCTAAGATGCGTGGGACCGAACCACGCGGACTACGCACTGCGAGAAGTGCATGAAGGATCGTGCGGAAGTCACATCGGAGTTCGAGCATTGTCAAAGAAAGTGATGAGATGGGGATACTATTGGCCCACAATGTTTCAAGATGCAGTCGACCTCGTCAAGAAGTGCCCTAAGTGCCAAATCCATGCGACGGTGTCGAGGTTACCTCAGACTGACCTCGTAAGCATGCAGAGCCCTTGGCCGTTCATGCAATGGGGGATAGACATCGTCGGACCATTCGACAAAGCTCCTGGACAACTCCAGTTCCTCATCGTAGCCATTGACTATTTCACTAAATGGGTCGAGGCTGAACCCTTGGCAAAGATCACAAGCAAGAACGCCTTGAACTTCGTCTGGAAGAACGTAGTTTGCCGCTTCGGTGTACCTCACATCCTTGTCTCGGATAACGGAACACAGTTCACAGACAAGACATTCAGAGAATGGTGCGAACGGCTTCATATTCAGCAAAAGTTCACTTCGGTAGCTCATCCTTAAGTGAATGGCCAGACCAAAGTTACAAACCGAACAATCGTCAAGGGACTTAAAACTCGCCTCGACAAAGCCAAAGGAGATTGGGCAGCAAATTTATCCCAAGTCTTATGGTCGTATCGAACAACTCCCAGGACCTCAAACGGTGAAACACCTTACAGTTTGGTGTATGGAACCGAAGCAGTGATCCTGGTAGAGATCGGCATGCCGAGCCATCGCACACTTAACTTCTCAGTCGAAGCCAATGAGGAAGGACTTCGAACCAATCTGGATCTGCTGGAAGAAAAGCGAGAGCTAGCCTACATAAGGGAAGCTAAGTACAAGCAGCAAGTAGCTCGGTATTACAACCAAAGAGTGAAGTATCAACAATTCCAAGTAGGCGACCTCGTACTTCGAAATAACGAGGTCAGTAAAGCTGAAAGGCTTGGCAAGCTCGAAGCCACATGGAAAGGACCTTACCGAGTTGAAGAAGTCCTCGGCAAAGGATCATACAAGCTCGCCCATTTATCTGGTGAGCTAATACCCCGAACTTGGCATATTTCTCATTTAAAGAGATACTTTGCATAGGTGGATAGGAGTAAGGTTAGTCATTTAGTTCATGTAGGTCATGAGTCAGGTCGTCCTGTCATTTTATTTTAAATTCGGTTTTTATGTCAATAAAGTTCTTTTTTAAGAGGTGTTATTATTGGTCTTGCATATTTCATCTTGCACATCTTCTTTCCACTCATGCAAATTATCTCGCTTCTTTATTCTTAAAACCCTGACGAGGGTAAGTTAATATCCTTTCAAGGATAAAAATAAGCTCCAATTATAGAGTAATACCTAAACGCGCGTAAGGGGACTACCCCTATCGATAAATTCGACAAATAAGGAACTTTGAGCCTACCTTAGTTAAAAATAAGGACGAACTACCTTTGTTTAAAACGAGGAGGCACTACCTTCGTTAAAAGCAAGGATGAATTACCTTTATTTAAAACGAAGACGAGCCTAAACCTCATCTTATGACGAGGTCGTGCTATCTAAAGCCAAACTTCGTCTTATGACGAAGTGTGCTATCTAAAGCCTAAACCTCGTCTTATGACGAGGTAGTGCTATCTAAAGCCTAAACCTCATCTTATGACGAGGTAGTGCTATCTAAAGCCGAACTTCGTCCCGTGACGAGGAGGGCTATCTAAAGTCGAACTTCGTCTCGTGAGAAGGAGAGCTATCTAAAGCCGAACTTCATGTCGTGACAAGGAGAGCTATCTAAAGCCGAACTTCGTCTCGTGACGAGGAGGGCCACCTAAAGCCGAACTTCGTCTCATAACGAAGAGAGCTATCTAAAGCAAAACAAGCAATATAAGGCATTTCTTCGTTTAAAACAAGGGACATTACCTTAGTTAAAAACGAGGATAAAAAGCCTGAATAAAAGTACAAAATTTCCATTTTATTTCATGTAAAAAGGGAAAAAGTACAATATTACATTACGAAGACGAGGAACCTGGAGGCCGACTAAAGCTAAGCCAATCTCTGGCAAAATCCCTACCAGAGTTAAAATTCAAAATATCATCTACGTTAAGCCTGCCTCTACCTTGCCCGGGAGCTGAGCTTCAACCTCTACCTCGGTCACCCTGAGTTCCCCGACCTCGGATACTTTGGCTCACTCGACCTCGACCTCGTCCAGGCGCCAACTGCTGCTCTTGACCATAGAATTCTGGAGAGTGGTGTGCGACAATCCTAGGATCAGGGTTAGCCGAACTTGAAGGTTCACCTTCCAAGAATTCCAGAAGTGCTGTCAAGAAGCCTCAAGTTAGAACCATGGGTAGCCGAAGTCGAAAACCTAGCCTCTGACATAATACGTTGCTTCAACTTCGGGCAACGATCCAGGACTATCTTATAAGTGCTCGCCACTCGTACAAGCTCATCCACTTGATCCCGAAGCTCTCCGGATTCATTTCCGTATTGCTCCCTGTAACTTCGGCACCTAGCCTTAAGCTCTTGACTTTGTCATGGGCCTTGGATATGGTAAATCCTCCAGCCCGGTGGATGATGGCTTCATACTCCGCATGTTCCTCAGCAATCCGCTCGGAGTCTTTAACCTCGTCCTCGGAAATTTCTAATTTTTCTTCTAGCTCGAGAAGCCGAGCGTGTAGCTCGTCATGCCTCTCTTGAGCGGCAATATGTCGCACTTTAAGCCTCGTTCTATGCATGACCGGGAGGCCCTTCAGGTGCACAATTTCATGTTCTTTTGCCTCGAGGATTCGAGATAAGTTGTTGATTTGTTCAACAAGCGGAGAAGCATCACAGAATGCGGGAGAAGACTACAAAAGTACGAAGAAGATTTCAATTAAGTTGAAATTTCATTGAAGCCACTTTGGCAAAAAGCGCCATCCTAGTGATGACGTCGTACAAAGATCTAAAAAAAAAATTAAAAAAAAGGATCAACTGACCCCTCCAGAGGTCACCTCATCCTGCACGGGCCCTTTTGGATCGGCCTCGACATTCCCCGATTCGTCAATCACTGGCTCCTTGCCTAGGCTGGCGATTGCTTCCTCAAGTACGTCATCTTTGTCCACCGGACAAGCCCGGATCACTTTGGGCGTCAGCACAGACGACGAGGAGGCAAGAGACTCCAAGATGGGAAAGGCCTTAATGCCTTCCGTCAAGGCCTTCGCGTAATCACCCAGGAGAGCCTCTTTAGTTATCACCTCGTACCCATACTTGGATTTCTCCAAGTCTGGGTAGTCTTCGGCGATCTCATCAATCTTCTCCGACGCCACTGATGACGTCAGAATGGCAGCAGCTCGTAGCAGCTCGGAAAACTTCCCAGAGAGAAACAACCTCTCCGCGAAAGCACGGAGCACTTGCCCCTAGGAAGATGCTACCTCGGCCATTAATGTGGCCGTCTTCGCCCTCTCCGAGGCCGCCTCACCTCTCGCCTCTTCGGCAGCCATCAGCGCGGCGGCCTCCCTCTTCTCCGCGTCGCGTACCTTCAACTCAGCTGCAACCACTTTATTCACAAGCTCGCCCTTTTCTCTCTCTAACTCCCGGGCCACCCGAGCCAGCTTCTGATATTGAGCTACCCCATTGTTGAGGAAGCTCGTCAGCTTGGCAGCCATATACTCTGCCCCCTGTAATAACATCGAGCAACGTTAGACAGAGTACGAGCCAAAATAGTATACGTACAAGGAAAGCGCACCTCAGGAAATGCTCGACGACGAGCTGCTCCTTGATCAGCAGAATGACCAAGGATACCCTCATCCTTGGAGGGTACCACGACCACGTGGAGATCCTTATTCCGAAGTGTGTTAGACCGGGGCGGTGGACCCAATAGCTGCGAGCTGACGTCCACAGTTCTCTCCGAAGAGGCTGCGGACGTCGCCTTCTCTGGCTTAGCCGATCTCTGCCTCTTCCTTTTCATTCCGCCAAAGTTCACTGTAACAAAGTAAAGCATGGGTTAAAACAAAAGGTCAAGGAGAGGGGGGGACGCAACACAGAGTAGGGCCTCACCCTCCGCCGGATCCTCCATTGAAGTTGGATCAAAAGGGCTCAGCCCCATCATGGCGAGCTCGGCCTCGCAATATTCTTTGGAGACGACGCCGAGCTCCCCTAAATCCCTCTCGAGGTCACCAAATCTCTCTTCGGTGCCATGATTTTCTAACCTATCGGTTTTCCAAATGAACTGGGGGACCTCTTCAGACCGGCAGAAGAAAAATTTCCTCTGCCAATTCGGGAGTTTGGACTTCGTCTGTACCCTAAAGCCGAGGCTGGCGGACAAGTAAAACCACCCCGTATTTGGTTTGAATTGAAAAAACCTAAGGATCAATCCTAGGGTAAGGGGTGAACTAAGGCGACCAGCCTCAACACCAAGACCAATTAATTGTTTAAAGGAGTTCGGCATAATCTGCCCTAGGGCGATGCCAAACTTCCGCTGCAAATTGGCAAAAACAAGGAAAAGGGGAAAACGAAGACCGCATTTTAAGCAGTCCTCATAGATAGTGACAAAACCCACCGGAGGCGCACAAGCCCTATCATCCGGGCGGGGAATGAGTAGAAGAGCAGATTTGGGAAATAAATATTTTTTCACAATTTTTTGGACCATAGACGCATCCAAAATCGACGAAAATTCATAAGCTTTACCACAATCCTCACCCGCAGAAGAAATACGAACCCTATGAACAATAGGGTTAGGCAAATCTACGGTATAACATTCTACATATACGAATGACGATTGACCAGACATCGCCGCCGGAGAACCCGACGGCGAACTAGACTCCTCATAGCTTTCACTGCCGTCAAACTGGCTAACACAAGAAGAACCCATGATGGAATAACTTACTTGTGTAAGGAGTTGAGGAGGTTTAGACGATTGTGAGCGACGATGACGATAATGTTGGTGCAAATGCGAGCGGTGGAAGAAAACAGGGAAGTTGCAGTAGCAGGTTTTTGAAATTTGGGGGAAAATGTGAGAAATGGCGTATCAAAGACGCTTTATCTCTATTCCGTCTTTTCAGTTTCTCCCACGTCCAATCAACCCCAACTTTATCGGGAATCCAACTGGTGCATTAATTAAAAGTAACTGACACATCTTACGCTTAGCCTCGACGAGACGGTACGCATGACACCTCGTCAAATCCCTCGTCTTAACAAGGCGGTACGAACTCGACTTTATCGAATTTATTTTTTGACGGGGCATTATTTTTAACCGACCTCATCTTAACGAGACGGTACGAACTCGACTTCGTCGAATTTATTTTTCGACGGGGCAAGTTATTTTTAACCGACCTCATCTTAACGAGGCGGCATTCCTACCTCACCTAATTCCCCTACAATGACAAGCTCGCTTCTACATCTTTTTTTTGGGGGGGGGAGTGTGATAGGATATGACCCAGCACCTAGGCCCAAAGCATCAGACCTAACATAATTGGGCCCCGACAATTAAGCTCGGCCCAGGCAGCTCGGCCCATTTGAAGACAAGACTTTATCACTAAGGCAACCAAGACTCCTACATCGACTACAACTCAAGCTCTAAGAGAGATATAGAAGCTCGGTGTTTATCCATAAAGGAGAAGATCAAGTCAAAGAGTCTAAATAGGAGAAGAATTTGTATTAAAGTCGAATTTCATGTAACTATCTATAAATAGGGGCTTAGAATAGATTGAGAGAGGATAACCATCTTGTAATCACTACTCATACAAGCAATAAAGATCCATACTCTTTTGCTCCGTGGACGTAGATCTATTCCGGTAGATCGAACCACATAAATTCTTTGTGTCCTTTTCTTTTCGTGTTCATTAATTCCTTGTCTACGTGCATTAATTACCTTACGAAAACAAGATCGATCAATAATCTATATCTGGGCTAAGGAATATCCAAAAGTTCTTTGGCTATACTTGAAGAACTAGAATTCGTGTGTAGAATTCTAGTTCGTGGAACCAATTTACCTATTCACCAAATTTTTGGCCAACACACACAAACATGTATACAATTCAGATTAGTTTCCACTTTTGAATCTGTGCAATTGTATGTAATATAATTTAAACTTAATTAATAAGGTTAACTTCCGAATAATTTCGACGACCTACGCTCTATGATACAAACCTTGGCAGATCCGTAAAACTCACGCACGCAGAAGGATGAATTTCGAACAGATGGAAACCCCCTAAATGATATAAGCGAGATTAATTCCCTATACCCGAAAGAAACGATTGCCGAAGTCACACGGAGGCGATGAATGACACACAACGAGGGATGATTGACTCGTTGATTCACCAAATAAGGATTCGTTTTGGAATACTCAAGAGGAATTCGAAGAACTCTCAAGAGAGAATAAAACTCACAAATATTATTGATCAAAGTGTTCAATTTTCGTCACCTATCAAAGAGCCATATTTATAGGCTTCATAAAGTTCTAATCCTACAAGGAAACTACTCAAAAACTTATCCTAAAAGATACCAATTACCAAAAGAATAAAATCACCAAAAGAATGCTAAAAAAATAACCTAACAACTAAAGTATTAATAAAAAACGAAAATACATAAAAATATCCAACTAATTAAATAACTAAATATTATCTTCACTCTTCAACCCATATCATTGATAATTCTTGGCCTCCGGGCTTCAAACCACGATCTACGGGCTACATCACCAAATGACACGAACCTTGGCAGATCCGTAAAACTCACACACGCGGAAGGATGGATTTCGAACAGATGGAAACCCCAATATACCGACCGGCGGACCCCCTAAATGTTATAAGCGAGATTAACTCCATATACCCCAAAGAGACGATTACCGAAGTCACACGGAGGCAATGAATGACACACAACAAGGGATGATTGACTAGTTGATTCGCCGGATAAACGTTCGTCTTAGATGAACAAAGAGAATTATCAAAATTCTCTAAAGAAAGAGATAAACTCACCAAAATAATAATAATCAAGCTGATTTTTCATCCATTACAATAAAGGCCTTATTAACTATTGTACTAATAAAATCCAAAAATTATAAAAATAATCATCTAAATAAACTACTAAATAATATCTTCATTCTTCAACCAATATCATCGATAATTCTTGGCCTCCGGGCTTCAAACCACGATCTACGGGCTGCATCACTCAAGTGCGGTGGTTGCCATTTCCTCCCCCATGATTGAATTCGGCGGTTGTTGTTTTCATGTTTGTTTCATGTTCCGAATTGGTGACCCATGGCGGCGGTCGTCGTTTGTCGCCTTCGTCCCTCAGCTCAATTTTTGACTCATTTTCTCTTGTGTGTCGGCTTTCCGTCATCCCATAAAATCACGAGCACGACAAAAACAACTAAACACGAAAAATTCCAACTCGCAAATGATTTAGTTGAAAAACTTTGAGCACATTTTGCTCATACGTAGTAGTTTTTTTTTTAATTCTCATTTTTCATTATTAATTTATGTTGTTTTTATTTTATGTAATTTCATTGTTTGAATCTAATAAAAAAATTACCTTCAAAATTTGATTTAAAAAAAAATACTATATAAAAAATAAAAATTATATAAATAAATAGTGAAAAAAAAAGTCGGAAAGAACTCGTGCACCGAGTGTGATTTTGAAGAGGGACTCTCTCACACTGAGACCCAACATAAAGTGAGAGATACCAAAATTTGTGTAGATGTGTGTACTACATCCAATTCGATTTTTAAATACTACTCCCTCTGTTCATAACATACGCACCCTTATTATCTTATTCGGGCATCCATAATCTATCTGCTTTGTTCATTTTTGGACATGAACAATACATATATTGTTCTATTCCCACCTCAAAAATCAAGCAAAATATATTTTTAAATTCATTTTTTAAAATACTCTCCCACATTAGGTGGGATTCAAATATTACTTTAACACCACTTATTATGTAAATTAAAAACCGTGCCTAAAGATTCTAAACACACTTGAAGGGCGGAGGGAGTACGTCTCATGCCATTAGTCTTCAAGGGGAATGACATAATAACCAATACCGCTGAGAAGATAAAGAATTTGAAGGTTTAGATCCTTACCATATTGGGTAAGCGGAACAATTAAATAGGACATTTCAATGAGAAAAGAGATACTATAATAGCATAGAATGGAGGATTAATATTTATACGTGATAACTTACGATAATGATTTGTGTAAAGACAGTACTCCAAAAGAAAATATTTTATTTAAGGGAAAATAAACAGATAGCCTAATAAATTCATGTTATGACAACTATAGTCGAACTTAACAATTGTGACAATTCTAACCTAATAAATTGAATTTGTTATAATTCTAACCAATTAATGATTTATGGCGCCAGAAAGTCTACGTGGCAACCAGAGTTCACTTGTCAGTGCCACGCTGGATTGTATTGAATTTTCACCTCAAAAAATAAAAATAAAATTGTAAACTAATAACACAAATATATGAAAATAATCGAGATAGTAGGCGGATTCTCTTCATCTTCCCTGTCTATCTCCTTTTTCTTTTCATCTTCTCGAGATTACCGGCGTCCCCAGCAAGCCGTTGAACGGCTTGCCGTCGCCGTGGTCCCTGATGAAGAAGCCGATCCACAGATCTGCGCGGTTGAAGTTCGTCACCTCTGTGAAGATCAGCGGCGTCACCTCCAACCAACGCTCGAACGTGCGCGCGAAGATCACCTTCACCACGTCGGTGAGCTACTTCTCCGGCGCGAAGGCGTAGGTGAGCTGGCTCTTCCCCAGCGGCCACCGCGGCCGGTTGGGGAAGAACAAGTAGTGCTGCACCGTGTGGATCGTGGAGTTTGCCTGTACGACGATGCATGGTGAAGGTGCCGTTGACGACGTCGGGGTTGCCGCACCGCGGCAGCACGATGTGCTTCAGCATTGGTGCGTTGATCTCACCGGTTTGGTTGAGGTTGAAGTTGAGGTAATCCTTCTCGGTGGATTCCAAAAAGTCGTTGAAATCATTGGAGAAATCATCGTACAAAGAGTTGATGTAGCCGAAAAGCTGGAAATACTTCTTCAGTTTGGCTAGGCCTTGAGATTTCACTCATTTCCTGCAACCATGGAAGTTGTCCCAAATTGAAGTGTTTAGGATTATCAAAGACGAAATTGATGAAATATTCAGGAAAAAATGAGCATTACATCGAATTAGGGTGAGTGTGCAAATTGGGAATTTCATTTTTCGCTATATTTTCATATATGTTTGTCTTAAATCTTAGTTTACAATTTTATTATTATTTTCTTAGTGGAAATCCAATACCATCCAACGTGGCAGTATCAAGTGAACTCCGATTGCCACATAGACTTTCTAGCGTTGTAAATCATTAATTGACTAGAATTGTCACAAATTCAATTTATTAAGCTAGAATTGTCAAAATTACTGCTAAGTTCGAGCTAGATTTGTGAGTTGTGACAACATGAATTTATTATCCTACACATATATGTATTTTTCCTTTTTTTTTTTTACTGTGGTGTGGACTCTGTAATACTACGGTTAATGTCAGAAAATAATATAGGGAGCAGATACCCATGCGCAGAGATGATAATTTGTTTCATTTGAAGAATTATATCACTCTTCCCTTCCCAGTTCCCCCACCCACTCTCTACGCAACCCAATCAAACGTCTTTTTTTTTTGCATTCAATTTTCACCTCCATCGTTTGCCTCTCAAAATAATAAAATAAGAAAATTACACATTTTCAGCTCCAAATGAAACATAAATGCCTGCTATATATCTCATTTTCCATTAAAAAAAAAATAAAATTGAGACAATAAACGCTATAATCTGCGCTGCACGTTAGTTTACAGCAAATACTTCAATTTTGTAACCATATATGCACAATTTATAGTACATGATTAAATAGCTAAGGCCACCCCCAACGCAGCTCCAATTTTTGTGGGATCTCTCCCACTTTTCGGTGGAGAAATTCCACTCCCGGAGAGATCTCCAATGCACGAGATATCTCTATTTTTTTTTTTAATTTTCTTTTTAATTTTTTTGTTTCTTTTGTTTTTTTTTTGTTTTAAAATTTATTTTTATTTGTATTAATATTTCGAATTTTTAAAAGTAAATATAAATAAAAAAATTTGAAACATGACGATCAAGCCCCTTTTCTTTTGTTCCTCGGATCTACTAGAGTTGGACGATCCGTCAAGTCCTTTTTTTTTTCCGGTGAAAATCGTGAATTAAAAAAAATAAAAATTAATTACCATGCTCACGTCAACATGATGTCAGCATGGGGAATCGCTCTTCGTCCGCTGCTCCGCACCCGAAGCCTGCAATCTCCGCTCCCCCAACGCACAAGCCGGACCGATCCCGGGATCGGCTACGGCGGCGCTCAGGTGCTCTCCGTTGCGTTGGGGATGGCCTAATAACGTTGCATAATTGCATTATATATATATCGTTACAAATAGTAAAAGTTGAATGCAAGTGGGAGAGTATAGTATTTATGGGTAATTGAAATTGTGAAACAACTCTTCTTGAGCTGGATTAGATCTATTTTGAAGAGGATATCCTGGGACTGCCCACCTGCTCCTTCATTCCCTTCTCCATAAATAAAATCACATTTCTACTATATTTTATTACCTTTCAATTTAAATGACACACTCTTCAAGGTTATTTATTAAAGATAGACACTGAAATTTTTATGAAATGAACGTCTATAGTAAACTTTAATAATTTAATTCCATAAAGAAAAGTAGTAAGTAAAAGAGGGAAAAAAAATATAAAGATGCCAAAGTATTTATAAGTGCGCACAGTCCAGCTGGATGTGGTTCATCAAAGCATATATTTTTTCAAGTAAAAAACAAAGAGGAGAATAAGTGATGCCCCTCTCCCCTCATTCATTCTCTAGCCCATTCCCTATTTAAACCCATCATCTAATATTTTTTTTCTTGCTATATGTTTGAATTTTTCAAAATTTAAATGAAGAATCAGATCAAATTTATCTTATGCTAAGAAGGGGAAAATGTGCCATTACTAAGTTGGTTTTAATCGAATGTATGATCAATTACATATAATTAAACTAGGAATTATTAAAAGTGAGATGAGATAGTGCATTGGATAAATGAGAGAATATAATCCATAAATTTACATTTCCGAAAAGAATAAAAACAAAAATAAAAGGACAAGATCGACCGAGGAATAAATAAATTTGAATGATTTTGAATTTAATTACGAGAATGCCACTGCTGAGGCACACGCGAATCGAACTGGCCTGAGAACGCAGGGGGGGAAGGGGTCCACTTTTTTCAACTACTAATTGCAGAGACAACTGTACAGTGCAATTCCAGCTGTGAAGGACCACGTGTCAGAAGATGATTCGCCCTCATCCCCCCACTTATCTTTTCCCATTATAGCGACTGGTCCTACGCTGTGTCCTCTCAAGCCAAGCCCTCGCGCCAGCTAAGCTTCGAAGCCAACGGCTCCTAATTTTAAATTCTTACAGTACTACATTTATACTTCTCATGTGTAATTAAATTTTGATTTTTTGCACGTGAAAAAAATTTAGTCTATGCACTAGTTATAAATTTATGTTGATCAGGTACCCGTGGTTAGATTTAAAATTACTATAAACTCGATGGACTCAAATTAATTTGATAAATTATAGAATTCCTTCCTTCCGTTTAATTTATCTTAACACATTTTTTATTTAAAGTAAATCTATTACTATTATAATAAATGTGTCAAGATGAATATGACACATGGAATAGTAATTATGTGTGATACTATTAATTAAAAAAAGAGCCATTTAAGTTTTTTTATTTTTTATTTTTTGATAGTAAGCCATTTAAGTTATGAAGTTGAAAAAACAAAAACAATGGTATTGGTAGAAACATGATAAATATAGAAAAAATGATATTTCAAAATGATATATTAAAATTCGTACTAGGTTTCAGTAGAAATACGTGCATAAAGCAAAATAATTTAAATATATGGGATGGATGTAGTATATTGGAAAACCAAGATTCATATCTTAAAATTTTAGAATAAATAATACAGGTACATAATTATGAAATCTATCAATAAGTAATTGGACGCACGGACCTTGATCGGGTCAGCGCAGATTGAAGCATCACGATAGTTAACATAAGTCTTTAGATATTAGTGTATGTTTCGTCGAAATTTTATAATTTTTTAAATATTATCCCTATTTTATAATTTAATGTCGAATCTACAATTGACTAATCACGCACATCCGTTGAAAACGGTCACGAGAATATTGTGGAAATTCCTACAAAACTATCATAAAACAATTTTTAAAAGTTGATCAACTAATTTCTCGGACATATTAATACTCGACTCGATGAAAACCCAAAATTAGCCAATGAGAAGCAACATCAAAGCCAAGTAAGCCAATACGCCAACGGCTCCAAGATTTTTTAATCTCTTCCCCGGGAACTGTGTCCGACGTGGACTGGCAAATGTACGATCAAAAGCTTACGTGGCAGCGAGGCTTCCCTCTGAAGCCAATCCCACACCAACACACCACCATACCTCCACCGCTATATAAACCCACCTCCAAGTTCTGCAATAGGTCCACACTCGCACTCAGCTTCCACTCCACTCTTCTTCACTCTCAAGAAGTAACCTCTCTTGAAGTTTATCTGTTCGATAAATTGCTCCAATGGCGAAGTGGGGTGCGATCTTGTTTGTTCTTGCTGCGTTCGTGATGATGGGCGTCGAGAGTTCGGCAAAGTTTGACCAACTCTTCAAGCCCAGCTGGGCTTTCGATCACTTTGCTTATGATAATGAAGGAGAACAAGTCCACATGAAGCTCGATAATTACTCTGGTATAGTACACATTATATGCCGGTTTCTTCCTTTTTAAATGCTATTTGTTCCTATATTTTGTTATTTTGTTTCTTTAACTTTGGATTTTCTGGTAATGAAGGAGCTGGATTTGCGTCGAAGAGCAAGTATATGTTTGGGAAAGTTTCTGTTCAGATTAAGCTAGTGGAGGGCGACTCTGCTGGAACTGTCACTGCTTTCTATGTAAGCTTTTTACTCTTTAGAAGGATTTTCAATTTTACAGTGCAGTAAATGGATGTGTCCATGGCTGTCTGTGTTGAGTATAAATTTGATATGATATTTTTCACTTCATCTTGTGAAAATCTGTTAGTATTTTCCTTTGCGTTGGCTGATTGTGTGGTTGCTTGCAAGAGTACTGTATGGAAAATGTGAGGGTGATGAGCTTTTTTTTTGTTTACAATGTGCAGATGTCTTCAGAAGGACCGTACCATAATGAGTTTGATTTTGAGTTTCTGGGAAACAAAACTGGGGAGCCTTACCTGGTTCAAACAAATGTTTATGTTAATGGCGTTGGAAACAGAGAACAAAGACTCAACCTTTGGTTCGACCCCACCAAGGATTTTCACTCCTACTCCATTTTCTGGAACCAGCGCCAAGTTGTGTAAGCTCTCTCTCTCTCTCTCTTTGCTGATGGGCCTTGCTGCAGATGGAATGGAATCCTGTGTACTGAAAAGAGAAAAGCTTGGTTAAAGCACAAAACTTTTGACACCCCATGTTGCTAAAAGATCAATCTCCATGCACAATTATGCATCAACATTATTATTATTATTATACATTCCTTTTCTTATCTTTCTCTCTCTCTCTCTTTATAATGGCAGATTCTTGGTAGATGAGACACCAGTGCGTGTGCATTCAAACTTAGAACACAAAGGAATCCCTTACCCCAAGGATCAAGCCATGGGCGTCTACAGCTCAATCTGGAACGCCGATGACTGGGCAACTCAAGGCGGCCTGGTGAAGACGGACTGGTCCCACGCCCCCTTCGTCGCCTCCTACAGAGGCTTCGACATCAACGCCTGCCCCTGCCCGGGAGAGGTGGCGGCGGCGGACAACCAGAAACGCTGCAGCAGCGCCGGCGACAAGCAGTTCTGGTGGGACGGTCCCACCGTGTCGGAGCTGAGCGTCCACCAGAGCCACCAGCTGGTGTGGGTGAGGGCCAACCACATGGTCTACGATTACTGCTCCGACACGGCGAGGTTCCCCTCCGCCCCGGCTGAGTGCCAGCACCACCGCCACTAGTTGTTTTCACATGGGCTTCATGTTTGATGCATTGCATAGTGTTTTTCAGTAGTTCTCTGTTCCTTTCCTCATTTTGTAATATATTTCATTTCGTTAGTTTTATAATAAAATCTTTGTTCCTTTGCTATTGTTGGTTAAATCACTACATTATGCTTCCGATTATCCTCAAACTAATAGTCACGTGCCCATTGTTTTATAGTTTGAAAATTGTACCTTCCACTGAAATCATATATTTAAAATTAGTAGAAGAAAGTTTGTTATTTTTGCCGACTTCATTGGAACAACTTTGGTAGAAAACGAAATTGAAATTCGATTAGCAGCATAGGGTGTGGTATGATTGGTGTTGGAGATTCGGAACATGTGAAAGCTGTGAAGAATTTAATAATGGGAAAATGTTAGTGGGCCAGGGATCCAATTTTAATCACGGACTTACATGAACCTAAGATGGGATGGAAGAGGACATAAGTTTGTTGGGCCCATTTATGACTCAGCCTCTTGTGAAAAAGAATTGAGAAGTGGGCCCACTTATCATCAACTGCGGGCCCCCACTCGTGAGCAGCGCCCGCGTATAATGCGAAGGTTTCATAAGATTAAAAAATTGAAAGAAATTTATAAAAATGATTAAACTTTTTTTTGTAAACTATGAATAATAATAACTACTGTATTAAAAAAAATTACAAGGTGTTATAGTTTTAGCTTTCAATTGTATTTATTTAAAACATTATTCAATGATATTTAGGAAACTAAGGTTTATGAGCATTTAATTTGGATTGAGTTCCCTATAAAACCATTTAGGTATAGTAAGTACATAATAATTCAGTTAAAACAAAGAGCATTTTCGCTATGTCTTATCTAGAAAAGGGGAGAAAACGACAATACTTTATTTTGGCACATGACTTTGCATTACATAGTTTAGGTATTATGTATTTCGAACTATAAGAGAGCTTTTGCTTCTAAAAAAGTATTTATCATCGCTTTTTTGCTGAATAATTTTGATAACTTCGTATGAAAATTGAGACTATTGGATTTTGAATGCATTTATTCTCCATTTAAATGGAAAAAGAAAAAGAAAAAAAAGAGAGATATGATTTCTATTAACTTCGGCAAGCAAAAACAAAAAGAAGTGATGTAATTGAGGTTTTACGTATTTTGCAACGAATATTTGCATTTCATGGTACCTTCTAAATTAATTCACATCGAATTATTTATATACATATTGATAATAAAATATGATGGTTATGGATAGTAAACCCAAAAAGTGCGATATTTGAATCGATGAAATCAAGGGATTAATATTTTAGTGGACTACAACTGTATGAGAACAATGAATAAAGAGGGTTATCAATATATTAATTGCATGTGTATAATTAATGTAATCATCATTTGGGCAAAGCTTAAATCTATATGAAACCGAAATACACCAATAATTGCATGTAAAATAAGGTAATTTAGGAGATGATAAATGATTGCTTCTTATTCTTCATAATTAGACCTACTTAGGACCACCAATTTAAATAAAATTTAAAAGCACAAAAATATTGAAAATGTTGGAATACTTTCTGTATCATAATTACTAGTACAATTATGCAGTCAAAAGTACTCTATTGATCATATCATATCATATCCCCTCTCCTTTATTTTATAAAATTAGTGGGTTAGTTATAAAAAATTATTTAAGTGAAATTCTTTTCATGCTCTACAACTATTTATGCACGTAACATGTATTCGAATTATGTACAAGGTACTATTTAAACTGCATTACCAACCATCGTATGACTTGAACAATATTATCAATAATAATATAAGTGTTGAAAAATAGCCATATAACATTAATATATAAATCAAACAAAAGTTTACTATTCATTATATTTATTGGACAGCTTCATTAGGTGAAAGTGGACCCTATCTTGAGTAATTGGTTTGTGAATTTTAAAAGCTTACTTTTACCTCACCACAACCATTGGGAAATTCCTAATTATTTCGTCCATCAAAGATGGGACACCTATCTTGCTTTTCAATTATTTTTGCTAACAGTTATAATTAAGAGCATATATTTGGACCTTTCCTACTACATTATTCCTAATCTTATCGAATAACACTATATTTCATGTTGGATGATAAAGTGAAATTCAGTTGGTAAAATATTTTTCTCTTGATGAATATATTGAAAGATTTCATTTTTATGGTAAGCTGACTGTATTTATTGGAAACAAAAGTGTCGAAAATTTTATTGTAGTCATTATCGAAACAATGTCTCAGAAGTGATGTCGAAATTGCAAAATAGATTAAAAAGTGATGATTTAATTGACAATTAGCCTTTCATATGTATTTGTTTTGTTTTAGTTCTCGAATAAGATGTCTTAACAACTTTGTTCCCTCATCTCTTCACCAATTCCCATGAAACAAAGTTGCCTTGTATGGTTTGATTTGATCTTTTGGAATGATTTTTCACTATAGCACAAACGATATCAATCGCTATCAATGATCGTGCTAATCCATCTACTTATTGATAATTTGCATAAAATAACAACTTATTTTGTTGATGGAAGTCCAAAGCATGGTAGGCGTAAATGACATTTTGTACTAGAAAATTTGAATTCAATAGTAGTGATGCTTTCCATCCCACATTTTGAATTATTGGGCATCAATGGTAAAGGACAACCAAAGAATTTTACTTTGAGATGAGATATATATATTGCCTTCTTTTTGGAATTAATTTGGACCACATTGATGCCGTGGGTTGCAAAAACAATTGGATTGTGAGATCAAGAATGATATGGTGCAGAGGAGAACCATTAATTTTGATATTATTTCATCATATTACATTATATATACACACACAAGCATGATGTACATTTTTTTTGTAATATATCTCATGCAGCTCAGTTCGTGAGACCCATTTGATCTAAACGAACAATTCGGTTATTAGATTACGCAAGTACTTTTTGAATTTAAGAAAAAAAGTATTTCTTCTAGCTAGATTTGTTTTAAACGATTGTTTCATATTAGTACAATTCTTTTTGAAATAGTGTTATAAATGCTGCATATAGGGTAATTTATCTGTCAAAATTATATCCATCAAGTTTTTGTGTGTCCATGTTTCATATGAAGATAAGTTATGGAAACGATTTAGGCATTCTTTTATTTATTTATTTATTAAAGAGGATCAATAATAGTTCCCAATTTCCCCTCTTAAGGTGACTCGAACCCCCGACCTCTTGGTTGAAGGAGAAACGTCTTTTCAACTGAGCTGCGCTTCTTCGTTGTCAACTATTTAGGCATTCTTCTCTTCCTTCTTTTTCCCCTTTGAATACGTTTTCGTTTTTCTTTCTCTCCTTTCTAATTGGCGATATATATATATATTTTTTTCTAATAATGGATTAATAAACGCTTTTTCCCTAAATCGGTCGAATTTTCAAATCTCAAATCAAGTGCTTTGCTTTTCATCATATTTATAGCCCATATAGAAAAAAGAAATTATGACCCAATCCAATTCATTTCAGCTGGGCCTATATCTTTTATTTTTGGATCCAATTGAAGATGACGATCTTGAATTTTGGGCCTACTTGAATATGGTCTTGATTACTGATAAATGAACCCTTTAATCGGTTTTCCTGTATCGGCTAACCAACCGGTACCAGACCGTTTGACCCTCCTATCTTTAATTCTTTACCACTTTGTTTGTTGTTTCTTTTCCTTTTTTGATTTTAACAAAGTGATAAAATCAGTTTGATGTAATCTCATTCCGCGACAAACGCACACCACTTCATTCGATACAAGTTTTAATATGTCTTAATAATTATAATTACCTATTTTTTAAATCTAGATTTGCCCTTTTTCTTAAAATGATGTTAAAAATGTCTATTTTCTCAAAATAATATAAAATTATGGTCCACTTATGTTATTTGTCGGTAATATATATGAATTTTTTCTTGCTTTTACTTTAATATGAATTGACTATGCATGCATGCGTACGTACTCGACTCAGATCGGGCCCTCGACTCGACACATGCATGAAAAATTGTCATGCATGCTCTCTATTAAAGTAGGAACTGTATTTGAATTAATATTCAAAATAGGTATCCTATGCGATTGAACAATCTTCACTATATACTATACATAAACACATAAAATTTCAATTATCCATCAGAGAAAATAAAAACATTCGCTCAAAATTATTTTGAAACTGTGTGTAAGATAAGTGAAGGAGAAAAGGTTCGTCGGAAGCGCAACAACAATGGAGTGCAAGAATTAGTGAGGTAAAAATTATATTTTAAGGTGTAGTTATTCAATAAATTTATGGTTGGTAATTGATAAATTAGCAATGTAAAATTAATTACGTTAATTTTTATCTTGATTTAGAAAATGTTGTTGATTAATTAAAAAAAATACATGAAATGAGAATAATAAAAATAGAGAATAATAAAAATAGAGAACGAACATAAACTATCCACCGCCCGCGAAAGTGGCCGGAACTCTCCCACCGCCGGCAATCTTGTGTCGCAGGCGGTGGGAGAGCTCCGGCAACTTCCACGGGTAGTGGTAACTATATTATTGCTTATCAAATTATTTTATCTATAATTACATATTTAATTATCATATTATATGTATTTAAATGATTAATTTAAGATTTAGTACTTGATAAATTAATAGTTTAAATTTAATTTCTTTAATTAATCTCTTAATTGATGAAATATTGTTGTTCAATTTAAAATAGTACATAAATTGAATTTAAAAATAATAATTAAGTGAGCAATAAGTTATCCACCGCCGGCGAAAGTGGCCGGAGCTCTCCCACCGCCAGCAACCTTGTGTCGCCAGCGGTGGGAGAGCTCTGGCAAATTCCACGGGCGGTGGATACTATATTATTGCTTATTGAATTATTTTATCTATAATTACATGTTTAATTTCCATAGTATATATATACAAATGATTAATTTCAGTTTTAGTACTTGTAAATTTAATATTTTAAATTGACGTACTTTAATTAGTCTCTCTATTTTATGTAATCTTAAGTTAATGATATGTTACAATTTTAAAATTTTATTATTATCTAACACATGCATATTTTTAAAATTTATATGATTACATATGGCTTTCATGTACGTGAAAGTGATTTATGGAGGCTATTGGATTGATTGTACCTATAATGGCGGCACATATTTAGATAACCCCTTATCCGAAGATGCAATCTCGATATACAACTTGAGATATCATATATCTCTTTACTGCAACCACTCGGGTAGTGATTATGATGTTTTCTATCTGAAGACGTCGGATAACAGACGGACTGTTAAATCAAGTCTCAGAACCGATGAGCAACTAATTTGGCTGTATCATACAGTGTCATTCCCAACAGTGTACGTGTCTTCGAGCGACGAAGCATTATCTTCACATGCAGGGGCATCTTCTTCATATGTCCCTACATTCGATCAGGACCAGCCGTATAGAGTATCATTCGGCTTTGACACCGAGGGCACCGACAATTTGCAGGCTGAGCTCGAGCAGATCCGGAGAGTTGCAGCTTCTACAAATTGGACGGAGGATGTCTATCACAGAGAGAGCAACATCGGTTTTGATTCATTTCATCATACTATCTCGGACCTCAATCATACGGTCGAACGTGATCAGGATGCTGGAAATGAACGGTCTTTATTTGACGACAATGACGAGAACGAGGATGAAGATTACGTCCTTGAAACGAGGTGCAACTCTTGTGATCATTTATACAATTATCATGACTTATCAAAATTAGTTGTTGATTGTGAACAACTAACCGAGGTATTCAAATACTTACAATTTCGGGCTCACCAAATATCAATTTATTTGATATTAGAAAATATTATTCTAATCTAGATTGTATGATTGTTTATCTACCCTTGTAACTTATAATGTATATGTATATCTAATTGAAACGTGACTATAGCTTAGCTTATGATCAATGACCGAGTTTTTCGAATCCATGCGAATCAATGACCGAGTTTTTCGAATCCATGCGAAATAGTATAGTATTAAACCTCTTTTGATGAGTTGCAAAATGCAAATAATAGACTCTAAATGGCCAATACTTATTACAAATTACTACTCCATATAAACATGAATATTTTATTTTAGAGCCATAAATAAGCGTATCATGTTTAAAGAGTTCCAACCTATTCTTTCTAACTAAGAGCAAATTCGATAATTACTACTAGTATTAATTTTAAAAAAATTAAAGAAAAAAAATTAAACATACAAAAAATTAATTAAAAATTACTTTTAATTACAGAAAAATAAACAAAATAATTAAATACTCATTCAAAATAAAAATAAAAAAAATATTTGGCGACACACCGCCGTCGCCAGAGACGTCCCACCACCAGTAGTAACTACTTGCCGGCGGTAGAAATTTTCCGGTAAGTGCGACGCGGCGCTGGAAAAAATGTAGGTTTTAAAAATAAAATAAAATATTTCAGAGATCCACCGCCGCGTTTTCGTCGCCGGAAACTTCCCAGCGCCGGCAGCCTTGCAAGTGCACGACTGCCAGTGGTGGGAAGTTTCCGGCGACGGAAATGCGTCGCTGAATCCCTCCAATTTTTTTTTCCTACTCACCTTTTATTTCATCGTTCAGTGTTTTTGCTGAAGGGAATCCTCCGGCGAAGGCTGGGGCGGCGTGGAGTCGTCAATGAACATGAGGCGTGTCTCCAATGGCAGCAACGGCGAGGGTGAGAGGGTGCGGTGGGAGGAAGGAGGGTTTTAATTCCGCGGCCGTGAGAGGGTGCGGTGACATGACGGAGAAGGAAATAACGTCGCCGGTGGAATGAAGGAAGGAAGGAAGAATGTAGCGGTGATGATACGATCCTTGACAGATCCGTACACCGAACATGCAAGCGGAAGACTCGATAGATAAAGATGGATACCTTAATATACCGACGGACGAACCCCCTAAATGATATAAGCGAGATTGACTCCCTATACCCCAAAGAGACGATTGCCGAAGTCACACGGAGGCGATGAATGACACACAACGAGGGATGATTTACTCGCTAATTCGCCGGATAAGCATTTGTCTTGGATGAACAAAGAGAGTTATTGAAATTCTCTAAAAAGAAAGATAAACTCACCAAAATATATTCATCAAAAGTGTTCAATTTTCGTCACCCTTATGAGAGCCATATTTATAGTCTTCATAAATCCTAATCCTACATGGAAATTACTCAAAAACCTATCTTAAAAGATACTAAACCAAATACTAGTCAAAAAAGGAATAAAATTACCAAAATAATGCTGAAAAATAACCTACCAACTAGAGCACTAAATAAAAACGAAAATTAATAAGAATAAACAACTAAATAAGAAACACAATATTATCTTCACTCTTCAGCCCATATCATCTATAATCTTTGGCCTACGGGCTTCAAACCACGATCTACGGGCTGCATCAGGTGAGGAGGAAGGAAGTGGGGAGAGAGTCGGCCGGCGGATGCTAGGGTTTTACTTTCACTATCCCAAATTAATTTGTAATTAATTATTTAAGAATTCAATAGATGTTTTGTCATGTAGTGTATTATTTTTAGCTCAGAACTGTTGGTCAATAACTGTAGATCTGTTGCACCACTTTCAACACTTCCAACACAGGTAAAGTGGGCCTCCAACACAGGTAAAGTGGGAGTACTATTTAATGAAAAGGGGCACTTTCAACATTCAAATTAAAATTGAGATAATTTTTACATTTATATTTAAAAATAGGGTATTTTAATTTTTGACCCTTTTAATATTCTATACTGAGTGAATATTAAATTTGAATTTAGTCTTACTAATATAGTGTATGTAAGTGGAAATGTATTTTTTAATCTAATTTACCTTTATCAAAATGATTTTCTATTTTCAATTTTTTTTTTTATTTTTATACCTTATTTACCTTTATGAAAAATAAATCAATGTACTGTATTGGGTTTTCCGCGTACATTATAAATCTACGACCAGAAATTGACCAAAAAGGAAATTGAAGAAAAAGAAAAGAGTCGTTCCCCATTGACCTGGTCGAATCGTTCAAACCTCTTTATTAAGAAATAAAAGCAAATAGGAGTATAAAGTGGGAGAAAAGAGTCGAAGTAAATGCAGTGAGCCGTCCACAATTTTAATTTATTTTATAAAATCAATATTTAATTTAATTCGAGCTTTAATCTTTGCGGTGTAGTGGACAGTTGTGGCCAACGCGCATCACACTCTTCTTATAGTAGTATAAAATTGCTGTACAAACGACAAAACCTCCATTGTTTAAAGACTGAGCCGAGCCCTCAAATTCAATTCAATTCAATTTCCACTACTTTTATTTCTAACGCTGTTCTCTTTTTAAGGAAAAGAAAATGGATGGCTGAATTCCGCTGAAAGAAGGATCATGAAAAATTTCATTCTATAATGTGATCTTCATTTATTTTATTATATGTTATTCAAAGTGGAAAATAATGGAAAAATTATTATTTTAATTGGATAAGAAATTCTGATCATAATCTGAAGTGAAAAAGGTGAAAAAAGAGATGTCCAAATAATTTTTCCTCCGAAAAAATTACTATGTCATAGAGAACATGAAAAAAAAGATATATATATATATATATATATATATATATATATATATTATTTTCTTTTCCCTCCTTTTCTATGAAATGAAAGAGGAAAATATATAGTCTAATGTTTAATGTTTAATTAATCTTAGAATGATATTGATATTTGGAGGAAAATATATTTTTATTTGGCCGTTTAGTTAAAAATGTGGGACGAGTTAAACGTGAGGTGGTCATATTGAATTCAAATGTTCTCATTGAACTGACTTAAAAAAAAAAAAAAAAGGAGAAAACAAATGCTAAAGAATATAAATAAATAAAGGAGAAAGCAAAGTTTAATTTGAATTCAATTATGACTTCTAATAATACTCCGTATATAAGATTTGATCATGAGTATATTTATAAACAGCCCATCAATAATTTATGCGATTTTTTTTAGATAAAATCCTACCATGCTTCAATTGTTAAAAAGAATAAGATAATTACTAGTATTTAAACATTGATGAATAAAACAGTATTTGTTTTCGTTCCTTTTAATTGGTTGAAATAACTAATCGTCTTAATGTTGAAAATAAACTAAGTAGGACCTAGTAACCAAGTTACATAGGAGGTCACCTTCTTGCCAACTATATTTTCTGGGATTTCATTTAAGTAAATAATTGCAGTCAATTAATACAATTTTTATGTTAGGTGTGACACAACAGTTGTTATGGCCATAGTTGACCTATTCTCTCCATCAAGGAATCAAAAATTGCAACTTATAGTGTTTAAAAATAAGTCCCCACGTTAAATTCGACATATAGTATTATTTAATTTATGGTACAAATTGATGGGATTAGAATTTAATGTGCACTTACAGATGTATTTTACACAAATAGATAAAAATTAATATGCATATGTATGTTGAAAAAAAAAAAAGTCATATCATAGACACTATTGGATTTTTTGTTACGACCTTAGATCAATATTATTCTACTATTATTTACTTTAGTTATTCAATTAAGTCTTGTTATTTTTTATATATTGTTCGTTTGAGGTTGAGCTAATTGTTAAGTCTGTAGATTAGGCCTATTAGGTGAATCGTAAATCTAAAAATATTTATGAACTCTCGTAATTTCGTATTCAAATTCAATGATTTTCAGTTAAATAAACTTGATTTTTTTTAATAACTTTGCATGATCGTAATTCGTAAAGATTAAAACTATTCACGAACAATTATATATTCATAATGTCAACATTATTATGATCTGCAACAAGGTCGTTTTATTTTTCCGAACAATTATATATTCATAATGTCAATTTAATATATCAACTTCAAAATATGTGTTCTTGCACCCCACCAATGTTTCTGACTCTTTCATTAATGGCGATTGTGCCATATTACCTTACTAGCTATTTTTGTGGACTGAATCCTCAAAGATTATTTTCATTCGGATTTTAGCTTGAGAAACCCAGTTGTTCAAAGAAAAATAATGAATTCAATTTGAAAGCTGGATTTTTATAAAAAATTAAATAAAATAAAAATAAAAAATTGTTTCATAAATTTGTGGTGTGGATTATATCTTATATTCTTTGCAAGTAATACTAATATTAGTAAATGTGCACGAGCATTCAAATAGCAAAAAAATACTATAGCACGTAGTACAAAATAATATATATAGAAGGCCGAAAAATGGAATATGATAGTATAAGGAATGGGTACTTTATGGTCCTAGAAAATAAATAGACTTACGTGCATCTCAATTTTAGATAAATATTCATTAGATGCAAAACGTGACAACAGATAAATAGGTTACATATAGGAAGAGGCTTATAAATTTCCCAACTAATTGCTACAAACTCCCTATATTTTCATGGCCCCATCCAGTGCTTGAATATCTTTTTTGACAAATGAGCAAGATTTAGGTTAGGACCTCAATAATTTAAGTATAGTACAAATAGAAACCACTTATATTTAGGTATAATAATTAAATATTGTACATTTTAATTGTAGTTGGACTAATTTCTGGCTGGATCCTAGTTGTTCCAGCTGATCTACTGTACTACTGCACATTTAATTAATTGCGATTCCATTTTAGTTTGACTTATTTCGTACAAATTACAAAAGTCCATTTCCGGTTAGGGAAAATTCAAATTGAACTTTAGGGAAGAATATTTATTTTTACAGCCACATTCATTAATTATTACTCCATAGGATGGGCGAGCGGACAACAATGTTAATAAAATGAATTGTTTATAACAAAATTATAGATGTAAATGAGTAATACCTTTAATTAGGGGTAGATTTGATGAATTTAAAGTAAGAGAAAAAAAAATTATGAATAAAGTATATTGAGTTTTTGTGGCCACAATATCATATTGTGCAGTTTAAGATAATTTTAACGATGTTTATTTTAAGGAGTGAGTTATTAACTTATAATTTTAAGATAAAAACTTGGGTGAGGTTGGCCACATAGTGTGACCGAGTTAAAGTGTCAATCTTTATACAGAAAAGTGCTAATCTATATAAATAAAAGTGTCAACCTTTAACATAATTATTTTACGAATAAAATGTCAATTTTTAAAAGTGTCAATCTTTATACAGAAAAGTGCTAATCTACACGAATAAAAGTGTCAATATTTTAGTCGGCCGCACGGTACCTCTGACTGACCCAAGTGTATCCCTAATTTTAAACGCGAGACTAAATTTGTGAGACGTCTAAATATAGTAATTGGAATTAAATTTGTGATGTGCAGACTTTACGTCGACTAATCCTTAATTGGAGCGAACTTTCATCAATGGATTAATATTTTGATTTGTTATGCAAATCCGAATATAAAATATGATTCAATATCTAGAGTCATAAGAAAAATACTACCCATCTTTATTGCTTGATAATATTATTATTTTTAATGTCTTGAGGTAAAGTCGAGTTGAGCATGTATTGTCAAACTCAAACTCGACTCAATTTGCGAGCTTTTTGCTCGAATTTTCTAAATCTTTATGTGTATTACTTGTTTCATCTAAAGTGCTAGCAATAGGACTAGGTCTATCGTAGTACTAGTAAGACGAACCCTAAGTCGAATCTCAAGAAAGCTTAACAGGGAAACCAATTGAGTGATTATCTACCCTAAGAAAGCAAGTAAAAACTGGGGGTTTTGAGTTTGATTAAGTCCTAGGATTTAAAATAAATAAAGCAAATAAATTAAACTAGACTTGAAAGTAAATAAAAGCAAGTAGAAAGCACTACTCGTCTGTCACCCGGGATAAATAAATTAAACTAGAAGAAAGCAGTAAATCTACCTAGGCATGATTGAAAAGAAACAATAAATCTAAACTAGAGGCAATAAATCTTAACATGGATCTAATGTAAATTAAAGCAAATAAATTAAGACTAAATAAGCAATTAGAGAAAGCAAGTAAAATTATCTAAGAGCACAAATTAAACTTAGCAATCAAGATGAAAGAAAGAAACAAAGACGTGAATTAAAATCTGAATCCCCAAAGCTAATAATCTCAAAGTAATAACTAAAAACTAATACTCCCTCCATATTCGTTTGAAGTTGGCTCATTTCTTAGTTAGGCTATCGTAGTAATCCCGTAAAAGGAAAGAATTCTCAAAATCCATTTTAAAACCATCAGTTTAAGCGTGGAAAAGCGTGCAAAAAGGCAAAAAAGAAATGAGCCACTTAAACGAAATGGAGGGAGTATAAACTAAGTCTAAGGTTTTAAGGGCTAAAAAACTAGGAAGAAAAAAAATGTCCCTCACGTTCACAATAGTTTTTATATATATAGATCTCAAAAACCTACTCAAATAAGGAAAATAACATAATAAGTTGGCCCGACCCAGCGGCCCGCTGAGTATCCCTCTCGCGTTTTTCTTGAAACTGACGGGCCCAGCGGCCCGCTGGGTGCTATACTCGGCCCGCTGCGTACAACTTTTTTATTTCGGTCATATCTCTTAATCCGAACTCGAAATTAACCGTCATTTTTTCCTATGCGCTCCTATCGAACTCCTCTTTGATATTATGCTTTTAGTTCATCCCAAATTGATCTTCACTTTTTGCTCATTTCTTCGTTCTTGTGCTCCTTTTCTCTCTTCTCTTCCAAAACTCCTTCCGAACCCAACTTTGCCTAAAACACACGAAACAAACTCATAAAAATGAACAAAACATACGATAACAAACTCACACTAAACTATAAAAATCACACAAAAATACACTAAACTATTACTCCCTCCGTCCAAGATGAATATGCCCGTTATTTTCGGCGCAGGATTTTTTTTTTCTAGCACGGAATTTAAGGAGTGTTAGTTTAAAGTTAAAGTGTAGTTTTAATATTTTAATATAAATTTTATTATTTTAAAACTAAAGCATCATAAATGCATTAAAACCTATTGATGTTTGATTTTAAATGAAAGATCGCGTCAAGATATTTAATTTGGTGTAAAAAAATCATAAAAATCAAAGAACAAACAAACAAGTTATGATAATTTAACTTTTACAATTTAAATTATATTGGAAACATGCTAAGAGGTAAATGGATGATGAGATGATTAGTAATGGGTAATTCTTTCCATTTTAAAAAACTTACCAATTGATATGGGACCCAATTTGATATACAGACCTATTGAAGTGAAACAGATGGAGTATTCAATTATAAGCAAAGCTCAAATGATTTATTTTACATGACCTCAATATACACACACTACTAATTAAGGCGTTAAATTATAGACAAAAACTTGGGTGATGTCGGCCATATAATGTGGCCGAGTCAAAGTGCCAATTTTTATATAGAAAAGTGCTAATCTATACGAATAAAAGTGTCAATCTTTAACATAATTATTTTACGAATAAAATGTCAATTTTTAAAAGTGTCAATCTTTATATAGAAAAGTGCTAATCTACACGAATAAAAGTGCCAGTGTTTTAGCCGTCCGCACAGTGACTCTGGCTGGTGTGTCCCTAAATTATAAGCCACTACGGTCAAATGTCTTGAATTTATTTTAACAATAGTATAAAGTAAGTCGAGGTCGTTCAATGGATGTTATTCGGCTCACACGTGTGAAACGCAAACTTCAAATAATAATAATAATAATAATAATAATAATAATAATAATAATAATATACATATAGTATATTTAAAAAGAACTATATCGTGATTTTGTTGACAAGATACAGCTGTAGTGATTTCCCAAAAGGGTAGTATATTATATACTCGAGTATATAATCATTAAATGATTAACAAACATATATATTAATTCATGAACATGAGCTGATCACACAAGTTGTTTTCACTTGATTAATTTGTGGGCTCATATTTCCGTGAATGCAATATTCTTGTAAAATGTATGTAATGGATATATGTCAATTATGGCACCAATTATATTATTTTTGTGGTGCAAAATATGCATGAATAATGAAATGGTTGGTTAGATGCCAATTCTAATATTTTATGCATAATATAAAACTTGATATCATGCCCTACCTTTTAATACCCCAACCGTGCACTTGATCATTCATAGGAACCACATATCCTAACATAGTACCAAATCCATTTCAAATCATGTACTACCTCCATCCCACTATATTAGTTCTCATTCACTTTTTTGACTTTTCCGGCATGCGTTTCCACCGAAACCTAGTATGAGTTTTAAAATATAATTTTGAAGTTTTTTTTTTTTTTCCAGGATACTATGACACTCATAGTATCCCGTAAAAAAATATTTCAAAATTATATTTTAAAACCCGTACTAGGTTTCGATGGAAACGCGTGCCGGAAAAATTAAAAAAATGAATGGGGACTAATATAGTGAGATTGAGGTAGTATATATCTAATAATAGAAAAAATATAATTTTATAAGAGAAAATAAAAGACCCTCATTTTTCCTTTTGGGTTTAAAGTTATAAATGCATTGGGGTTTGCACTTTTTCTTTTAATCGGAAAGGGAAGAATTTTATTGCGATGATATCATGTATGCGGAGTACCCAAAGGGAAAGCAAAAAATACAAAATCACAATAAATGACATGTTAAAAAAATCTTTTATCTTTCAAAGTAATATTACAAAAGAAAAACATTTTTCATTACCCCCGAGGGTGGTTTTGGGCATGTACGGGGTGGACGATTGCACAAAGCCTCTGAAAAATCCGGCCCCGCTATTTAGTATTTATATATTTATATAAGTTTTACCTTATTATCCATGTTTGATAGGTTTGGCGCGAGGGGTAATAGCGTCTGTCAACTACTCACTTGATCATAAGTTTGATTCTCTAATCATTAGAGTCTAATGTACCAATTTTTATTTCTACTTATTTTTATAGTGTGTGGCCTAATTTGGGTTCAAATCTCTTATATCCCAAATTCAACTTTCATTTTAACTTATTTTCAGAAGTTATCATAGGGGCCTAACTTGTATTTAGCTTATTTTATTTTTGTTTTTTTTAATTATTAAACAATAGTCCTATTAGAGTGGGACAATCCAATGAACAAAATATTTCTATTAAAATGGGATGAATGAAGTACTATGCATTTCAGATAATATATTAAATATTTATATTCCTTTTGACCATGAAAATAGGTCAGATTTTAAAAATTTGTCAGGCCCCTGATTATCTTTGTTCCGCCCCACCCCTCAACTCCATACTCTACATTTAATGTCATTCACGATCTTCTCCTTAGCCCAAGCTACAGTTTCAAAGATCATTTTATTCCTCGGTTTCCACAATACCCAAACAATACAGATCCAACCAGTAGTTGCAAATGTCTTCAAAAACACAAAGCTTATGAATAGAATGATCCTTCATAAAAGACTAACCACAAGAAAATGCGTCGGGCTGCATTAAATGAAGAAATGCGAGCCGGAGTTTGCCTTCTTCAACATGAGCTATATTTAAATAAAGTGCACTTACTATAGATTTTTTTGAGTATGCAATATATATATATATAAATTTATATAGAAGTTTTCGAGAATATCTTAATCAAATGATTTAGATCATTTGTTGCATTTTAGTGTTTGCATTTCCGATATGATCAACAAGTGGTAAAAAATATGCAAAATCAGCTATAATTAAATAAATAAATATATAAATATATATATATATATATATATATATATATATATAAATATATATATAAACAAAAATAGTGAATTTTAAAAATACTTTTGACATTTGCCGATTGTTGTCAATTCAATAGAATATGAAATGCAAAAAATGCAATTGAAAATTCCAATAACATAGGAGCGTGACGATTCCAATTGTGAATGATCAGTATCAGGGAAAAAGAAAAAGTGTTTTGTCGAAATTACAATTTTACCCCGCGTAGAAGCGCGTTAGGGCAACTACAATGGTGAGACTCTAGTACATGTGGCAATATATAGAGCCGGCTCTTAAATAAAAACACCATTGGAGAGCCCAAATTTTTGAGCCCAGGCTCGCCTGTAAGAGCCCGAGCTCTAAAATTATTTTGGAACGAGCGCGTGCAATACACTCACATGTAGACCAATCAGAAGCTGAGTATTAAGCACGCGCCAACAATGGCAATTGAAGCAGCAACATTTGACTATTCAACCAACTTTTTATGAGTTCTATTTTATTGTCTTTCTCTTCTTTTTTTTATTTTTTATTTTTTTTATTTTAAGATACATGCAACATAAAATTCCGATAATGAATAATTTGATTTGTTTTACTTGTATTTTTTTTTTTTTTTTTCTTTCAATTATTCAGTTAAGTTGTGGGTTTTTTTTTGTATTTTTTTTCCCTAATCCAAGTATTGTAGTTATGAAGCACTCCAGTCCACACCGCACCCCCACCTCAACCCCCCCCCCTCCCTATAAATAGACGATCTCTAGTTTCTCAGATCAGTTCAACCGGAAATCCCATTTTCGGTCCCAGAAATCAAACACAAAATCACATATTTTCGAAGCTTCGGCATCGCACTGCATTTCGTCGAACACATCATGGGCAAGAAATACTTGCTTGCTCTCCTCACACTGTCCGCATTTTTCTTCACGCTTCACGCCCGGGCTAACGGATCCCCCAACCCGGATCCGTTGAGGTCTCGAGCTCTGCTCCAGAGTCCGGAACCGGAGAGAACGATAGCGGATCCGCCGTCGGGAAAGGAGCCGCTCACATCGGCGGAGAGAGCTGGCGACGAGGAGAGCGAGGCGGCGGCGGAAGGGCCGGCAGAGTGGGAGAACAGAAAGATCGTGAAGCACCACTCGTCGGACAAGTCGGTGGCGGGCGGCGGAGTCATCATCGGCGGCCTCGTCACCGCCATTTTCGCCGCGGTTTATTGCTACATTCGGGTCACCAGAAGAAGGCACAGTGATAATGATACTTTGGCATGAAATTTCTCCGGGTTTTTTTTTCCTTGAAAAAAACAAAAAAAATGAGAGATGTGAATAGTAGATTAGGATCGTATATTAGTATATTACGGTAATTTTGGGTTTTTTAGCTGCGATTCGGACTATGATTATTGTGAAAGTACAGGAGAACGAAGTACATTATGGTCGATTTAAGGGAATTTACCTTCTTAATTTGTTGATCTATACTATGATATTTTACTTGAATTTGTCGATTTCTTCATTGGTTCCCTATATTAACATTCACTTCTTAATCTGCCCAGATTCTTACCGGGTTATGGTCGGCGGTGTCAAACTTTTAATATTTTTTGATTGAATCTAATATTTTTTGATTGAATCTTTTCAAATTTTTAATATTATGAAATGTAATTGTGGCTTCCGGTGCTCGTCCTGCAGTATGGGAAAGGAACATTGGAGTATATTTAATACATTAATACTATTATTTTCTTATCAAACTTTTCTTGGTTTTTTTTTTTGGTCTTATTTTTCAGATTTGTGGAAAAATTGACGTGCAATTTTTTACTTTTTTTTTCTATGACCCAAACTGATAAGATTTCAAAGAAGCTTTAATTCAGTGGTGTTATTAGATGATCAACAAAAAATATGTTGCTAATTTGGTTCTCATGATCAATTTTTGTAACAATTTCATAAAATTACTATATACCTATGTTTCACTTTCCAATTTCTGTATGATTTTGGTTGTCCACTATCTAACGATTTTCTCAAATCTCACATTAAATTTAAAATGAATTTAGAGTCGTTACTGTCGTGTAAAAAGCTACTGGTATTCAATGCGTAGTTATACGTATAATGGTTTCATTTCAAGTTTCCAAATTAGGAAGCATAACACTAATGTGAAAATTGACGTTCTAGACCAGGTTAGGTTAGACTAGACCCGACCCATACCCTAAAATCTTTATGCTAATATTTTTTTTGAAAAAAGTGATATTAAAAGATGAGATATTAGTATATTAAAGATATCATTTTGATATCCATATATATACAACATAAGTATGAGTATAGACCATTTTGATACTCATACTGATATACTTATATGGATACCAAACGACCCCTTAATTTAAAACAAAACTTTAATCATTTTAAACCATAATATATGTAAACTACCTTACAAATTTCTGATGTTTTACATAAGGCCCCACCGAAAAAATTACTCGAGAAAATTACACTAGGGGTGTTTGATTCTAGGATAGCTTAAGATTGAATCATCCAAGACTAAATTAGTCCTAAAGGGTATGCCAAAACTTAAAATGGAAAACAAACCATGACTAATAATATGTGGCAATGCATGAGATTAAGTCTTGGACATTGTCCATTAAACCAAACATCATTGTAAGATTTAATCTCACTAACCAAACATAAAAAGTAGTATTTGAAATCTAAAAGGAAAATAGCTAAAAACAAATTTTACGGCACCGCAGGCGGCCATTTGTCACGTCCAATTGGTAGAAGTATAGATATGAAAAAATGATTATTATTATTTTTTTGATTATTTTTTTGATTTTTTTTTTGACAGAGAAGTAAATATAATTATGGGAGTATCAGTTAGCCGTTGCATTTTGACCTTAAGTGATGTGGCATCGGCACCATTTAATTCACACGAGATTCTCTCCACTCTTATATCTATACTTACATTATGTTAGTAAATACTTACATCCCACTTATAATGAATTCGATGAATATTATAATATACTCAATTTAATAAAATATAAAATATAAAATATAAAATATAAATAATATATGAATTCGGACTCATTTTAAGTGGACAAAAATAATATAAAATATAAATGAATGGATGCATTTTTATAGTCAAAAGTTCAATTTAATATAGATTTTAAAAAATAGTTAAATTATATAGGAGCAGCACTGCCCATCTATTTATTGAGATAAATAAATGTTACAAACTTATAAGAAGATAATACTCGATATATAAATTTAGTTTTGGACGGTCGGATACATATTTAAAAATAAAAAGAATTTTTTATAATAAACTTGTGAATGTAAAATAGTTTTGTTTAGGGTTACTCTGGAAAATTAAGAGCAGGAAAGAAAAATTCAGGATAAAGCTTTTTTTTTTTTTTTTTTTTTTTTTTTTTTTTTTTTAAGGTTCAATGATATATTATGTAATTTAAGAGAATCTTAAAAATGTTTATTATGTATAGTCAATTTTAATTTTTTTATTTTTATTTTAGACATGAGATTAAAACTGTAAGATGATAAAATATATTGAATGAAATTAAATTTGTGATACAAAATAAATAAATAAATAACAATAATGGAATTATGGTTATGGGGAGAAAGCCTCGTTGATGGTTGTTACTTGTTAAGACACTCATTTGTAAGTGGGTTTGGAGGTTTTTTGGGGGAGAAGTAGAGGCTTTGGGCAAGGATGATAAGGTCTAGACATGGGGAATTCAAATGGAAAAGGGGAAGGTAATGGACTATGTGATGAATTTGCAGGTTATGGTGGAGTTTCATGCAAATCTGGAATACTGCAAGTGCTGGGGTTCGAGCTGTGATGGGAGTTTAGTCAAGAAGAGCGGGATCCGCGTGATATCCACGTGGCACCATGAGCATCATTGGATCAAGTCGGAATAAGCGGTGCAGATGTTGTTCTCGTGAAACACGTTTATTGTAGTAGTATAAAAGTAGAAAGCACAACTCTTGTAAGGTTGATTTTTCATTTTTACTGAATTAACGAAACAGTTACATATTTGTTCTTAGCTCGATCATTTGATTTCTACTTTTCTTCCGATTTCTACTATGATTAAAGTTTGATTTCATCTTGGTATCCAGAGCAGGTTGCTGCGCCTAAATTGGTTCCGGATTTTACAATTTTTTTTCCATTTTCTAAGAAAAATCAAAATGGTGAAAGGAAATTGAAATCAAAATTGGGCGTCACTGTTCGACGATGAGCAAGGCGGAACATCGAGTGGAGATGGAAGGAACCAGAGAAGAAATTACAATGAATATGGAGCATATGCGGATGATGAGGAAAGTCTGGATCCTGAAGTGCAGCAGATTCGTGAGATTCTTCATTTACACGCTGCGGATCATCCCGGAATGCAGCTGGTAGCGGCACACCTTACAGGTACAAATTTTCTAAACTGGAGTAGGTCGATTAAGAGAGCACTAGGAGCTAAATCAAAATTGGAATTGCTCGACGGTACACTTAGAGAGCCAGAACCTAGTTCAAAGTATTATAAACAATGGATTAGGGTGGATTATATGGTATCCAGTTGGATTATGAACTTGATATCGAAGGAGTTGGTTAATTCATTTTCTCACTATGACAATACTAAGAAACTATGGGACACATTATGTAGAAGGTTTGATAGATCGAATGGGCCTAAGATCTCGAAGCTGGAAAAGGAAATAAGAAGTTATTCATAGGGAAATCAAAGTGTAATGGATTATTTTAACAACCTCACTGTGCTGTGGAATGAGATGGATATGGTGTTGCCACCAGTCGAATGTGTTTGCCATGCTAGGGCTATTCTGGACAAGAGAGAGGAGGATAGAAGATTGGTGCAATTTCTGTTGGGATTGAATGATGGATATGAGCATGCAAGGAGTCAGATTCTTATGATAGATCCGTTACCTACAGTAGATAAGGCTTATTCTATGATAGTTCAGGTAGAAGATGAGAAAGCAGTACATGAGAGTATGATAGAAGAAAGAGGGCAAATGGTGATGTACATGCATAAACAAAGAGGATATAATGGAGGGTATTCAGGAAGTCAACCTCGAGGATATCAAGGTAAAAAGAGGTTAAGTAAAGAAGAGAAGAAGAAATTACGATGTAACCATTGTAAGGAAAGTGGACATGAGATGCATGAGTGCTTCAAGTTACATGGATATCCGGAGTGGTACAAAAGGTACAAAGAGAATAAAGGAAATGCACAGGTGAATTATGTGGGAGAGAGTCATTAAGAGGAAGATACCATCTCTAGGAGTGGAGAAAAGTATGAAGTGAAGCAGCAAATGGAAGGATCTAGTCAGCAATTGGATGTAGCAAGTTTGATTCAAGCAGAAGTGGCAAGATGTGTAGGTAATCTAGGAAATCTTGGTGGAGGAAATGGTATGCCTAGAGCTGAGATCAACTTTATACATGGAAAGAAAAGTGATGCATATATGAAGAAAGATGAAAAGGAAATGCATGATGGATATTATGCATTTAGTATAGTTCCAAGCATGGAGAAAACAGGCTGGATAATTGACTCAGGTGCTAGCACTCATGTATGTTGTGATAGAGAGATGTTACAAATGGCATATAGACTGGAGAAGGTAGCTGTGGTTCATCTCCCAGATGGCAATGCAAGGGAAGTTACTATGGCGGGGAAGGTGAGAGTAAATCAGGACATTGTGCTGACAGATGTGCTCAATGTACCTGGATTTACTCACAATCTATTATCAGTGGCCCAGCTCATTCAAGATAGTGGAATAAGGTGTGTGTTTTATCACACACATTGTGAGCTACAGAGAACACAAGATAATAGGGTGCTGGGGATAGGAAAGATGGAGCATAACCTATATGTTCTGAATACACTGGTTGAGAACCATTTTACACATTTTCTTAGAAATGAAGAGATGACAGTAGCAAAGTGGCACAAGTTCTTGGGACATCCATCTTTGTCTACACTCAGACACATGCCTCAACTCAAAGGACAATTCAGAGAGGAAGCAGTCAGGGCTATAGAACAATGTGAAGTTTGCATGAGAGCAAAACATACTAGAGATCCCTTTCCATTATTACATAGAAGATCATATAACTTGTTTGAGATGATTCATGCTGATGTGTGGGGACCTTACAGCCATGAGAGTGTGAGCAATATAAGATTTGTGCTTACTCTTGTGGAAGATCATACTAGAGCTATCTAGACATATCTTTTGAGTTCCAAAGATTTGGTCTGCTCAGTGTTAAGTTCATTTATCAACATGGTGATAACTCACTTCAGAAAGGATATAAAATTCTTCAGGACTGATAATGGTACAGAGTTTATCAACAGAAAAGTGAAGGATTTGTTTGGTCAATATGGTATTATTCATCAGAGAACTTGCATTTACACACCCCAACAAAATGGGATTGTGGAAAGAAGGCATAGAACCTTGCTGGAATCAGCTAGATCCCTGATGTTTCAAAGCTCAGTGCCACTCAAATTCTGGCCCTATTCGATTCTTACAGCTACATGGATGCTGAACAGGTTGCCCAGTAGAGTTCTTAGGTGGAAATCACCATTTGAGCTACTTTTTGGAAGGGAACCAGATTATCACATGCTACGGCCATTTGGATGCTTGGCATATGCTGTCAGTCTTGTATCTCATAGAGGTAAGTTTGACGGTAGATCTCTTAAATGCTTATTTTTAGGGTATGAAGCATTTCACAAAGGTTATCTTTTATATGATATGGACAACAATAAGGTTATAATATCTAGGGATGTGAAGTTTATGACAGAAATATTCCCTTATTCAGGCAATCAGCAACTTCCTTCTTCTGCTGAATTGCCTTTTCCTTGTTTCCTAGACTGTGCTGTAACCTCACCTGTAGAGCATGACTCTTTTACAACTGTAGATGCTATAGACAAGGAAGACACATTTGAGGAATCTAATGGACTTCAAAATGCCGATACTGCAAGAATAATACCTGCAGAACATGGGAGCACACTACCTGCTTCTGATGCTGGATCCACATCATTGGCTCCACTCAGAAGAAGCACTAGAACCAGGCAGCCACCTAGATGGATGGAGGACTATGTCGGGCATGTCTCTTTCACACAAGCAAACTTGCCCAATGAAGACAAGTTTACACCTCCCACCTATCCTTATAAAGTTAATGCAGGTTTCTCTCTAGCCTATACTGCTTTTCTTGCCAATCTCCAAATTGTAAAGGAACCTACCTCATATAAAGAGGCTTGCTTATCACCTGATTGGACTGCAGCTATGGCTAGTGAATTGGTAGCTCTAGAGAAGAATAATACTTGGATACTTACTGCTCCACCACCAGGGAAGAAGCCCATTGGGAGCAAATGGGTGTACAGGTTAAAGATGAAAGCTGATGGTACAGTGGAGAGGTTCAAAGCTAGACTTGTAGCAAAGGGGTATGATCAGGAGTATGGAGAGGACTATGAGAAGGTATTTTCTCCAGTAGCTAAGCTCACATCTGTGAGGTTTCTCATAGCAATAGCCACAACACATAACTGGCATCTACATCAAATAGATGTTAATAATGCATTTTTGCATGGATTTTTACATGATGATATCTATATGTATCCACCTCAGGGGTATAAAGGGGCAAAAGAAGGACAGATGTGCAAGCTTGTGAAGAGCCTTTATGGATTAAAGCAAGCGTCCAGAGAGTGGAATGCAGAATTTTGTAAGAAACTCTTATCCATTGGCTTTACACAATCCACAGCTGAGCTTGTTTATTTCATAAAGGAGCTCAGGATTCATACATTGCTCTGATTGTGTATATAGACGATGTCTTGCTCACTAGCCCGTCACTAGAGCAAATCACAGAGTTGAAGGGACAGCTTCATCAGGCTTTCACTATCAAAGATTTAGGAGAAGCTAAGTTCTTTTTAGGGATGGAGATCATCAGGAGTACTTCAGGTACATCTCTAAATCAAATGAAGTATATTCTGGATATGTTAGCTGCAACAGGACTTCTAGGATGCAAATCAGTTGCAACTCCATTGCCACCTGGTCTAATATTGAACTGTGAGTCTGGAAATCCCTTAGCTGACCCAGAAAAGTATAGGAGACTTGTAGGTCAGCTGCTCTAGCTCAACCTCACTCGACCTGATATAAGCCATGCTGTTCAGCAGCTTAGTCAATTTATGGTTGTACCCTCCACTTGTCACTGGGATGCAGCAATTCATGTCTTGAAATATCTTAAGGGATGTCCATCACTAGGTCTTTACTTTCCCACTGAAGGCTCTCTCAAACTTGTGGCTTATTCTGATGCCGACTATGGCAACTGTGTTGACAGTCGAAAATCATTAACTGGGTATTGTGTTTTTCTTGGTGGCGCTCTTGTCTCTTGGCGATGCAAGAAACAAAATACTGTTTCATCATCTTCTTCTGAGGCTGAGTACAGAGCACTTAGTATGACTACAAAGGAGTTGCTTTGGTTATCCTATTTGTTTGATGACTTCCTACTGCCTTTCACCAAACCAGTCCCTCTTTATTGCGATAATCAAGCAGCCATTCACATAACCAAAAACCCAATTTTCCATGAACGAACTAAGCATTTAGAGGTTGATTGTCACCTCATTCGGCATCACTACTTGCGTGGTTTTCTTTCCCCTTTGCAGATTTCTACAGTTTCTCAACTTGCAGATTTCTTCACTAAGTCACTCCCAGGCCCGCGTTTTCGTTTTCTTTTATCCAAGATGCAGATGATTGACTTTCACTCATCTTCATCTTGAGGGGGGGGGGGGGGTAATGGAATATGTGATGAATTTGCAGGTTATGGTGGAGTTTCATGCAAATCTAGAATACTGCAAGTGCTGGGGTTCGAGCTGTGATGGGAGTTTAGTCAAGAAGAGCGGGATCCGCGTGATATCCACATGGCACCATGAGCATCATTGGATCAAGTCGGAATAAGCGGTGCAAATGTTGTTCTCGTGAAACACGTTTATTGTAGTAGTATAAAAGTAGAAAGCACAACTCTTGTAAGGTTGATTTTTCATTTTTACTAAATTAACGAAACAATTACATATTTGTTCTTAGCTTGATCATTTGATTTCTACTTTTCTTCCGATTTCTACTATGATTCAAGTTTGATTTCATCAGAAGGGCCTTCAGGCAGGTAGAAAATGTTTTGTTTGCTGTTGTTGGGAGGGACGGAGAGTGGTTTACGAGCAATCTGACTAAAAAACTTGGGGATGGCAGGGAGGCCAACTTCTGGAACAACAGAGAGGGGAAGGTGAGGGAAATGGGAAGGCGGAGGTGGGATTTGGTTTGGAGATGGGAGCTGTTAGAAAGGGAGAAGGCCGGAGTGGAGGAGATGTACGGCTTTCTGCAAAACTTCACGTTGTGTGAGGTCCAGAGATAATCTGAGTAAGCGGATCACCTTCAATATTGAAGAGCTGGGCTGCTGCTGCTGTTCGAAGCCATTGGAGACAGTGATGTACCTCTTTCTCGAGTGTGAGAAGGTGCAGAAGCTGTGGAGTAATATTGTTGAATGGGTTTGTATTTGTTGGGCTCCCCCTCGTTTAGTTATTGGCCATTTTCTTAGCTTCTCTGAACTTTTGGGGGCTGGTACGATGAAGAGAAGATTGGAGATGTGTTGTGTGAGTTATTTGGAGATGGCGCAACTCAGTGATTTTTGCAGGAAAAGAGTGGAATTTTCGGACGATGGAAAAATAAATTAAATGCCGATTCTGGAGTTGTGTGCGACAAAAGGGGCAGCCGCGTTGAATATGAGTTTTGTTATTTGGTCTAAGAACTCTCTAGTCAGAACTTAGAGCGATGGCTAATCTGTTGTTTTACATTCTGTTGTACTCCTTAGTACTCCTTATGTTGGAATTTGGTCTTTGGTCTTTGATCAAATATTAATATTCTACATTTAATTTATTTATTAAATTAAATAATAGATTATTGTTCTACTCCTAGAGTAGATGGAGGTAGTATATTTATATGCTCAAAACCAATTTGTGGTGAGTGAGATATGAATATAAATTTTGGAGTTTGGATGAATTACTTCATTATTTAATGAAGTGGAGATTATCGGGCTCGGACTCAGTTTCGGGTTTGGGTTTCGTGGTGTTGGGAACCCTTCAATAGTTTTGATAATGTTGTTAGAAACCACACTTAGTCAATAGAAGTCAATTGGAACAGACTGATCCGTGTTTGAATCAGTCAAGCTCAACTAAAACAGGTTGCTATGTAAAGGTCAAGGTTGGAAGTGCAACCTTGTACCTAATCTACTCAAACCTGTCATATTGTTCCACTATGTAATCTGTCTATGTAACCTGTCCTAATCATACTTGAAGATCTCATTCAAAGGTTACAGAGACTGAAGATAGATAGAGGTATAGGAAGCTCGACCTGCAAAGTCCAACCTGAGCTGTGACTGAGGAACCTGTCCTCAACTCAACGACTAATTATGTCAGTATACGGCTCTGCTCATCCTGACACACACAACGGCTCTATTTCAAATACTTCTCTATAAATACCTCAAGACGTTCAAGAAAGAAAATACGGGAAACTCAAATTACAAGCTGAAACGCTGCAGAAATCTCAAGCCAAATATACTCACAATCAACACTCGAAATTACTAGAGCTTTCCCAAGTGTTGATCTTTGAAGATTTCTATTCTTTCTAGAATCTGTCTTACTAGAACACAATCCACACTCTCACTACCACCATTGCTGATATTCAGTGTAGTTGATAGAGTTGTATCTCAAACGGTGATAGCTCTTCACAGCTTTCCAGTTTGATTATTAGTGCTAGCCGTTCAGGATTAGTAAGATTGTATGTAAGTTTGTATGTAAAGTTAGAAGAGTCACGACTCAAAATTCGTGCTAGATTCAGTCTAAAGAGAGACTTGAATTTGGACTGGAACCTCCACCAGTGTTAAAAAGGAGCGAAAGATCTCAGTTAAGGGATTACAGATTCGACGGGATCTGGCGTGGACGTAGGAGCTGTTTACTCCGAACCACGATAAAAACTCCTCGTGTCTCTCTTTCCGTTATCTTTATTTACACAGTTTGCATGATTCACAACCTGCACGTTTGTAACCTGTCTTGCATGTGCACTGCCTTTGAAAACTGTCTCTGAAAACTGTGTTGAAAACTGTAAGCCAACCTTTCCACCAAACTTCCGCACGCAGGTTAGTTTTGCAAGCTCAGCAGTTCACTGTTTGAGCTGGAAAAACTAAACTGCTCTGATTAACTGAAGTGACGACTCAGTAAGATCAAATTGTTTTGAAAAGTCAAAACTGTTGGCTAATTGGTGTATCCCCCCCCCCCATACACCAATATCTATTTATCGGGACCTACAAGTGGTATCAAAGCGGTGGTTCTTTTGACCACTGCTTCTGTATACTAGAAGCTTTCTGTACTGAAGTGTCAAATTGAACTAGATCTCTGTGTCTGAAAACTGCGCATATAAATATTAACTGTCAATATGGAAGCTTCACTTCTTCGTGTCTGTGAAGACTTTTCTATACAGGGTTATGAAGACTGGAGCTTTCGAATAAAGATGTGCCTCCAAGCTCATCATGTGCTGATGTGGGACGTCATCGAAAATGGTCCCACACCCATCCTCGAACCCTACGAAACTGAAATATCTGGAGATAGAATCTCGGAAGCAACGTATGTGCCTAAGAGGAAAGATCCCAGAAAATACACAGCTGAGGAAAGAAAGGAAGCTGGACTTGACAGCTTTGCAAAAGGATTGATCTCGAGCACAGTTAAAGGCGTCCACTTGGCCAAGATAAGAAATCTTGGAACTGCTAAGGAAATGTGGGATACCTTAAAGGCAATAAGCCATGGATCAACAGAGATGCTGGAGAATAAGCTGTCAGTGGCATGCAGCAAATTCGAAGAATTCAAAATGCAGCCAATGGAGACTATTGATCAGCTCAAAAATAGATTCACGATGATCACACTAGAGATCGCGGCTCTCAAGAAAGACAAATATACACAGCGCGAACTCAATCTCAAAGTCATCCAATCTCTTCCAGCAAGCTGGCACGTGTACAGTGCCATGCACCGCGGCAGGTCGGACATCAGCAACCTGTCAACTGAACAACTGTTTGATCTGCTCATAGGAAATGAGTTTGAAATGATCAGACTGCACGGGTCAGAACAAGCATCTTCAAGCAAGAAGACTGAACCCGAAAAGAAAGAAAAAGATGCTGCATTCAAAGCTGCATCAATTACAGAAGAAAGAGCAATCCCAAAAGATCTATGCTCTAAAATGGAGAAATTGTTGAAAGACTATGCCCTCATGGCAAGAAGGAATGAAAAGCTTGAAAAACGCTTCAACAAATTTCGTAAATATCACAAAGATTTCAAGAGAAATCAAATCACCTCTTCTTCCGACAAGAAAGGTGAAGGTATATCTAAAACCTCTAAGTTCAATTCCTCTAACACTCCCACGGGTGGCTGTTTTCAATGTGGCAGACCAGATCACTACAAGTCAGACTGCCCAGACTTATCGAAGGCTGAACGCGAAGAGCTCCGCGCAAGAAGAGATCAAAAGCTAAAGGAGCAGCACAATGCCATGATCGCAGCTGAGGAAGAAGCCAAAGCTGTTGCCACATTGTCAGACACAACCTCCTCTGATGAAGATGACGATGATGAATTGGATGAGGAGGAATGTCGATTAGCAGATGAACTTGTATATGAGGAATGTTTCATGGGAAAAGAACTTGATCGTGTTCGACACAAGGATGGGAAAACTCAAAGAAGAAGGCGAGCAGCTCGCGGGGCGATCTGGATCATCGACAGTGGCTGCACAAAGCATATGACCTGCGACAAAAGCTTGCTCACAAACTTCATTGAATGTGATGGACCTCTAGTTGCGTTTGGAGGAGACTCCAAAGGGAAAACCAGAGGCTACGGTAATCTGATTGTTGGTAAAACAACAATATCTAATGTCACTTATGTTGAAGGCTTAAATCATAATCTCTTTTCTGTAAGCCAGTTTTGCTCTAACGGAAAAAGAATAGAGTTTTCTGCTAACAAGTGTGCTATAAAGAATGAGGAAGGAGAAGAAATTCTTCTTACCGGTATTTTGCAGGATAACTTGTACATAGTACAATGGTCAGATGAAAAAGAAACCTGTCTGATCACCAAATCTACACCTGAAGTAAGCTGGCTATGGCACAAGAGACTGTGTCACTTGAACTTCAAAGCCATCAACAAGCTTGCTCGCAAGAAGCTCGCAGATGATCTTCCAGATATAGTCTACTACAAAGATCACGTTTGTGAAGCCTGCCAAGCTGGAAAACAGACCAAATCATCATTCCCAAGCATTGCAGCTCACAACACAAGTAGAATCTTGGAATTACTCCACTTGGATCTATTCGGTCCAGTGACTCCTAGAAGCGTCAATGGTAAAAAGTATACTCTCGTTATTGTTGATGATTACTCACGATATACTTGGGTTATTTTCTTGCATAAAAAGAAGGAGACACTAGTGGAGCTACCTGCGCTACTCACCAAACTATCAAACATGAAGAGCAAAAGTGTGATATCAATCAGATCCGATCGCGGAACAGAGTTTCTTAATCAGATGATTGAATCATATTGCACCAAAAGTGGAATAACTCATCAAACTTCAGCAGCTCGCACACCACAACAGAATGGTGTTGTTGAACGACACAACAGATCACTAAAGGAATCAGCTCGCACGATGCTGAATGAAACCAATCTTCCAAAGAAGTTATGGGCAGAAGCAATCAACACAGCTTGCTACACTCAAAACAGATCAGTCATTCATGCAAGACATGGAAAGACTCCATACGAGCTGTGGAAGGATAAGAAACCTCGACTTAAATATCTTAAATCTTTTGGCTGTGCATGTTACATTCATAATAATGGGAAATCACAGTTGAAAACTTTTGATAGCAAGGCAGATCCAGGAATATTCTTAGGATATTCAGAGATCAGCAAAACTTTCAGAGTTCTTAACAAGAAAACTCATATTGTGGAAGTAACTCCACACGTTGTCTTTGATGAATCTATTTGTGAGTACAGGGAAACCCAACCAGATGAAAGTACAGGTACAAGTCAAAATCAAACAGGCTCCAACATGCAACCTCGAGATGAAATATTAATATGGAGTCCAACCGACTTGGAAGAAGAAGAAACTAAGCCTGTACAAGATTCTAATTCACAAATTCCACCTATTCAGCAAGGGGGAATGAACCAAGGGGGAACGAAAGCTTCTCCAACCTGTACCTCTTCAACTGATCCAGAAACTTCAATGGAACCTGCAGTGAATGCAGAACTGTCAGTGGATCAGCTTGCTGAACAACTTCAACAGCTCAACCCCTTCACTTCTCAATCTCTACCTGAATTTGAAGATCCCACACCAGACCCTGAACCGATTCTCACAGAAGAAGAAATCTCTCGTCGAAGGAGATGGGTCGATGCTCATCCTGAAGATCTCATTGTTGGGAACCCAAGGGCAGGTGTGAA
>CM038119.1:3949243-3995661 GCA_001642375.2 Mentha longifolia
CTTTGGGCTATTATTTGGGCTTGGTCATGCGCTTGGCTTGTGCCTTGGATGTTTTATGTTTTGGGCCTCCAAAACTAAAGCAAATGGGCTTGCATGTTGAAGTCCAAATCGGATTTGGAAGTCCAATTCGTTGTTGGCCCAACGTGCATCATCTACAAGAGTCGTTTAGATACGTTTCTTGGACGAATCAAGACGAACAACTCATCTAGGTAAGTCATATTATCATCCACTCATAACTCCCGGGGGTTACACGTGTAACTCCCGTAACCTCCCAATTATGGCCATGAATGGCCATGATGGACATTGACTCGCCATGATGAGCATCAATGGCTGCATTGATTCCCCCCGTGTGAGAGTGCCTATAAATAGTGTGCATCATAGTCATTCTAGACACACCACTCGAAAACAAGCATATCTTTGCATCCTCTCTTCCTTTCTTCGAGCTTAGTTCCTCGCCTCATCTAGTTCGCTGGAGCTCTTGAGTTTTGCGGTGCTGCTACTCAAAAGATGAAGCCGTTTTATCTTTGGGGACGATACGCCAAAACCGTGAGCACTACCGGGTTGTATCTCGTCTTGCGGAAAGAGGGTTTTCCTCGACTCGGCTTTTAGTTCTTAGTTTTTTGTTCATTGTAGTCTTCAATTTACGTTGTAACTTTTGTATGCCCGACAAGTTTGTATACTCAATTTTCCAACACCTTATACCGTCTTTGCCTCTCTTCAATAAAATTTCTTGCTTCTCTGACAAAAAAAAATTAAATACTTCTAAGAGTATCTCCAGCCGAGAGCCCCTAAAAGGGGCTCTCGGCACTATTCCTGCAGGAAGGGGCTCTCTCCAAATTTCATCTCCAGCCGCAAGCTCCTCCCCCGAGCTCTCTCTTATTTTTAATTCATTTTATTTATGATTTTCGACATGTTTTTCTAATTCGTTTTTTGTTTCCTTTTTCGTTCGATTTTTTGTTTAATTAATTTTATTGTCAATTAAAAAAGTAATAAAATTTTTGGAATATTTTCTTATTAAATTGAAACAAACATTGATTTAAACAAACAAAGTACAACATAAAGAGAAATAATTTTAAAAACACTCAAACTAATTTGGGCCACTACGCGCCCACATCTCTTCGACCAAATCATTGTATAGATCACCGTGTTTGGCCCTATCGCGTGGCGACGCATTGCGCTCCACGTACTCCCGAAACGAACGTGAGCTCCTCGATTTGCTCCACCATTTGCAGAAGTAGAGGCTTCCTCGTCAGGTGGAGCCCAATTTGTCGCGTTTGCTCCTTCATCCTTGATTATCATATTATGCAAGATAATACAAGCATACATGATATCTTGTATACTATCACGATACCAGAGTCGTGATGGGCCGCTGACCATGCCCCAACGGATTTGTAAAATGCCAAAAGTGCGTTCCACATCTTTGCGTGCCGCCTCTTGCAGAACTTTGAAACGTTCCACTTTTTCATCAGTGGCGTGTGGTGGGGCTGCAACAAAAATGGGTCACTTCGGATAAATCCCGTCGGCGAGGTAGTAGCCCATGTTGTATTGCCTTCCGTTGGCGAGGAAATGAACCGGAGGTGCTATTCCTTTGACAACATCGCTGAACACCGGCGATTGATTGAGAACGTTGATGTCGTTGAGCGCTCCAGCTACCCCGAAAAAGCCATGCCATATCCATAGATCGTGAGATGCAACGGCCTCAAGGATGATGGTAGGGTGGCCCTTATCCCCACGTGTGTACTGGGCCCTCCACCCCACTGGACAGTTCTTCCATGCCCAGTGCATGCAGTCGATCGATCCGAGCATCCCTGGAAAGCCGTAGCGAGCCTCGTGCATTGCCAGAATTCGTTGACAATCATCTCCGGTCGGCTTCCTCAGGTAATGACCACCGAAGATGGTTCGAGTGGCCGATGCAAAGTTCTTTAACGAATCTATAGCGGTAGTCTCCGACATCCACAAGTACTCGTCGAATTGGTCGCCGGGACCCCCGTAGACGAGTTGACGTATAGCGGCGTTGCACTTCTACAGTGTTGTGAAACCCGGCATGCCTATTACATCATCTCGTTGTTGGAAATACTCGACGCGACTCTCCAACACCCCCACGATGAGCAAGAATAGATGCTTCGACATCCGGAAACGTTGACGGAACAAATTGTCAGGGTATGTGGGCCTCTCAGCGAAATAGTCAAAGAAAAGTTGGTTTGCTCCAGTGACTCGATCTCGATCGATCATTCGCCTAGTGACATATTGATGGATTGAAATTGTAGAAAATATGGATTTTTTGAGATAGATTTGTGTGATAATTGTATAGAAATTGTGTAAAAATGGTGTAGAATTGTTTATGTGAGTGTGTGTATTTATAGGGTGGATTTGGGGAGGTAGCCGTTGGACTAACCGGTGCTTGCAATGGCTGAATTATTTTTTATTTTTCGTCAAAAATCAATTTTTTAAAATAAAAAATAAAAAACAACCTGGCACAGAGGGGGGGGGGGGGGGGAGGGGGGGGGGGAGGGAGGGCGCGAGCCTGGCTCGGGACTGCGTGTCGGGCTTGCCGGAGGCGGGGCTCGCCAGCGCGGCCTGGGCTCGAGCCCCTCTCCTCCGGTGTGCTGGAGATGCTCTAATAAAATGGAAATTATTTAGGGGGGTTCTGGGCATAGACGAAGGGGAGCCTATGACCGTATGGGGCCCACAGTTTTTTTTGTTTACCTTTTATCTAATATTAATCCAAAATAAAAGTACTAGTATCCAACAAAGAAAGGCTTTTGTTTTTTTGGCAACCAAGTGCTAACCAACGCATCTCTTTCTTACTCTCTCCTCCCACTCTCTCTTCTTTCTCAATCATCAGTGAGCACAACAATTTTTTTTTTTCCCCGAATTTCAGTCAGTGGGCATTGCACGAGTGTTATTCTATTGTCCTTCTCATAGAATTTGGGGAAAAGGTACAATTTTGTTTGTTTTTATTTGTATGGTTGTAATTTTTTTCTACTTATTTATGTTATTGTTTAATGCTTCTAATCCACCAAGATGCTAAACAATCATATTTATTTTGTTTAATGTTTATACTTTTTTATTGTTTTAATTTGATTTGGATTGTTTGTTGGATTCTTGAATTGTGAGAGGTGAATCTATAATTTTATGACTAAAGTGACTACATAGTGTTTGATTAGATGCGTTGAAGAAAATACTGACTTCCTAGAGGCTAGACAATTATCAATTTTCATGTATGAAGTTATTAATGGCTACGAGTCAGTAAGGTAAGACAACAACAAGATTTATGATTTATTATATGTGGATCGTTTGAATTTTACATAAATCTATATATCTTCAATATATGTAGAATATATAATATAGAGAAATGATATATACAGTATATAGAGAGAGAAATGATATGCTACTCACCTAATGGTGGGCACCTTTGTCGTTTCTTCGATCGGACATTATTTTGTTTGATAGTTTTGTATTCTAATATCATAGAAATTAATATAGAAATTATTAAATCTACAAAATAAATAAAAGTCAAAGCTTGATTTGTCATATTACTCATTTTTCGGCGTTAGAAGGAAAAATGAACAAATCGAGCTTTGATTTTTATTTATTTTGTAGATTTTTTGATTTCTATATTAATTTCTATGATATTAGAATATAAAACTATTGAACAAAATCGAAAAAAATAATGTCAAATCGAAGAAATGACGAAGGTGCTCACGAAGGTGTCCACCATTAGGTGAGTAACATATCATTTCTCTCTCTATATATATATATCTATATATATATATATATATACGAATGACCTTTTTTTCACTTTGCCTAGGACCCCTGAAATGTCAGGAATGAGTTAGCCTAAGACTACATTTATCAATGGGGCAATTTTAAACATAGCCCCCCATATTTTGAAAAAATATAAATTATTAATGAATTTACCACTCTACCCCATAACCCCAATTTACATAGCCCCCACAATCTAATAACATTGAACTGTATAGGTAAAAAACATCATACCCTCAATTTCCTTCATGATCATAGCCTCTGGCCATTGACAAAAACTGAATGGCGGGGTTGTTCATCATTAGTACGCTATCCACCGCCAGACACAAGATTTTACATCGCTGGACGAGAACCTTGAACATCGGTGGCATAGCCAACATTTGTGTGGATTACATTCGACAACTCGAAGTCGAAGTCGAGTCGCCGGCGCGAGATAAAACGAACAAAGCCGGTCAAAGCTAGACACGGGGATGACACTTATCCTTGAGAGTCAAAACCTTGTCATTTTCCTGCCGGAACGCCCCGCCAAAAATTTCGCAGCCTCCCACGCAGAGAAGAGCGGATGTCCGGAGCCATCGTCGGCAATGATTATTGCATCGAGGAGAAAGCCGATTCCGGTACCGACAACAATGTCAAACAAATCAGCAATCATGGCGTTGAAATCGTCGATTTTCTCATGAATTTGGTCCTCGAGATGGACAAAGGTGGCACAGGTGACAATTTCTGCTCCAATTTAGAGAAATCACCTTGCTCAAGTCTATTGATATCTTCATAATTTTTGAAAAAGAAATCTGCAGCAGTGCTATAATCAAAGAAGAAGAAAAGACCAGTATTTCATCGTCTTTAGTCTCTTCTTTATCTAAGGATGAGAGTAAATTGGGATTATAAGGATAAATTAGTAATTCGCTTGTACTTTTAATTATTAATTTAAAATAGGGGGCTATGGTGAGAGATACGGGAGCTATGTTTAAAATTCCCCTTATCATAGGTCATGCACTTGATAGAGTACAGGTGGTAGAAACAAAAAATTAAAGAAAAATAATAAAAAACCTGAATAAATCTCCTCAAAAGAGGCATACGGCTGAACCGTCCACAAAATTGAAAACTCAAAGACAACTCACTAATAGACTCGTGTTCCTATATATAAAGAAGAAATCCTAAAACCCTAAAGGATTCTCATCATTATCCCTAAAGAAAATCCTAATCCAACTCTATTTCTAACTCTAATTTGACTCAATTATAATAAACAACTATAATAAATATAAATCAATAATAATATTTAATTGCCGGCAATCTTTATCTCTATTAGCACTAGCCGACAACTGAGTAAGCAATAAAAGAAAAGCAAAAAGAAAATTAATCCTCACAACTGGTGGATACAACAACCTTACAGCCAACTTGGGTTATCCAACAAAATATTGTCATTTGTCATTTTTTATTAGCTGAGTTAATTTTGTAACGATAAGTTTTATTTATATGATCTTGAAGATAATAAACTATTAAAAAAAATAAAAATTATACTAAAAATTTATATTTGAAATTCTCTATATATAGAGACCCATTTTTATATGTTTCGAATCATAAACATATTTCATCTTTTCTCATCTATTTTTCTATCTTTTTGGTATTCTATATGGATATTGATAATTTACTATCATTGTAAATATGAATCCAGATGATTTTACGAGCATTCGGTGTGCTACAAGCTCGTTTTGCATTTTTTCGGCGAACGTGTCTTGTATGTGACAGATTTTTAATGGAAATGATTATGATGGCTTGTATAATCATGCACAATATGATAGTAGAGGATGAGCGAGACACGTATTTGAACTATTATGATCCCACAGAATTTTTTGCTACTCAATAGCAAAAGAAGATGATGATATGCCTTTTCAATACTCGACTGCAAGGATTGCAAGTTTGTCCTCATATATAATTAATAGGACACAACTTCGAAATAGAGAAGCTCATGAATTTCTTAGAGACGATTTGATTGAGCATATTTGGTAAAAATTCGGCTATGATAGTTAATAACGTAGTTTGCTTCTATTAATTGTATCTATTGTCCTACTTCGTTGATAAACACATATTTTATGTGCATGTTGAGCTTAATTAGAGTGAAATTCATGTTAAAATATGTGGAGTTTTAAGTGATTTTCTTATGGTTTTACTAGTTTGATCGCATTTACATTTTCTCGTTTTCTCGAGTCTTTTTATGCTTTTTGCAAGAAAAATGAAGAGCTTATTTGGCCAATTAAACTATTCTATGTCGAAGAGGAGTTCGTTAGGAAGCCATAGCAAAAAGTGGATTAAGAATCGGAGTTCGGACGAGGGAGAACGAGGCAAAATCGTAAAACTGCGCATTGGAGGTTGCTGACGCGGGCTGGGCCGCGCCGTAGCCTGCGCCCGAAGACTGAAGCTGCAGCCATTTCACGCGGCTTGGGCCGCGCCCTAGCCCGCGTGGATCCCTTCCTTTTACCTATTTCGGGCTTTGACCGTTTGACTTCAGATTTTTTATGATTTTCAATGTATAAAACATATTTTGGAACCCACTTTTTGGGTGTCTTGAGCTAGAATACACTCTCTAGAACCCCTAATTTCAATTTCCCTCTTTCTACTTTGGTAATTTGAAGATTTGTGAAGATTTACTTGGCGTATTGAAGATTGAAGATAATATTTCTACTCCGTATCTTATTCTCTTTCTTTTAAGCACGATTTTATTTACTTTTTATAGTTTATTTCCTTTAATTATGTCTAGCTAAGTTCCTTTTGGTTTCAAATATATGAAGACATGATCTAGATTAATAGGTTTTTGGGTATTGTATTGGATTTGCCTTCTAATTCATATGTCTTGTGGTTTGAGACTTGATTTTATTGCATGATTGATTGACCATCATTGAGTGCATACAAGATGTTTGGTTAAATGCTTAGTAGGCTTTAGTTCATAACACTTGGCATCAAATCACAACATATTAGTAATTCTTGCTAATAGGAGATTCTAGATAATTAATTGAGCTATTTGGAGTTGATTTATGCATCTTGAGACCTAGCGGAGATAGATGTCATAGGTTTATCCACTTACATTGATTGCTTGAGAAAAGAGTTGATGTATATCCTATAAAGATCACTCCCATATGAAGTAGATTAAATCGGTTAATCCTTGCAAATCCCAAAACCTATGCCTCTAGTGAATGTCGGATTATATTTGGAACCATACTTTCTCTTATTGATTGTTATCGTTTATTACTTGTTTGCTAGTTGATTTTGTCATTTTAATTTGTCATTAATCTTTGGGAAAACACAAAAACATGATATCTTATAGCTTGGATAGTAGTTAAATAGCTAGATTACTAGTTGAAACTTTTACGCCATAACATTCATTGAGGTTCGACTCGAATATACTATTCGATATTATTGCATTTCTCACCCTCAAAAAGTGAGCGATCAATTTTTGGCGCCGTTGCCGGGGAATGTTTAGTTTGAGTTTCAATAGTTGATTTGGTTATTAAGTTGCTAATTCAAGCATTTGTTTTTTTTAATTTTTGTTTTATAGGTGTATGCTCACTAGATCAAAGAAGGACACGCCTCTACCTTTGAATCTAAAAGTTGAAAAGCAACATAAGAGGGACAATCGAGCTAAGAGAAAAGTAATGGGAGCTAATCATCAAGCAATGGAAGCTCTTATGAAAGAGATGGAAGAATTTCGTGCTTGGAAGGAAGATCAAGAGAGGAGAGCCAATGAGGCGCAACAACCTCCACTCAACCAAATGTTTGAGCCTCCTACTCAACAATTTCAAGGAGGTGAGTGGGGAACGATAAATGCTAACAACTTCGAGTTGAAATCCGGGCTTATTCAAATGATAAAGAGTGAGCAATTTGGGGGATCACCTATAGAAGACCCAAACACTCACCTTAGCACATTCTTAGATATGTGTGACACCGTGAAACTAAATGGTGTCTCCAATGATGCAATAAGGATGAGGATGTTTGGCTTCTCATTGAGAGATCGAGCAAAAGATTGGTATAAGAGTTTGAATAAGGCGGATATTCACACATGGGATGAGTTATGCAAGACGTTTCTCAACAAATACTTTCCTCCTTCCAAGGTGCAAAAGCTTATATCTGAAATATCGCACTTTTATCAACAAGGCGATGAATCATTGTTTGAAGCTTGGGAGCGTTATAGGGAGCTCTTGAGAAAGTGTCCCCAACATGGTTTCAATGAGGGTCAACAAATCACTAATTTTTATAGTGGTTTGACGCCTCACACAAGGAGCATAGTGGATACGACTTCCGGAGGATGTTTGGTGAACCGAAATGCAAGGGAAGCTCTAAGGATAATCGAAGAAATGGCGGCTAATAGCTATCAATGGCCAATGGAAAGGGCTCATCCGAGGAAAGTTTCTTCTATTGTTGATGAGAAGTACGAAGTCATGGCAAATAAATTGGCCACTATGAAGAAGAAGTATGATGAAGCACAAGCTCAACTTAAAGTTGTTCAATCTCAAGAGATGTTAGAATCCGAGGTGATTGAGGATGCAAATTTTGTGAATCAAAGGAGTTATGGGAACTATCGGCAAGGGTTTCAAGGAAACACTCAAGGGAACTATCAAGGAGGCCATTCTTATGGAACTCAAGGAGGGAACTTAGCCTATCATCCCAACAATCGTCCTCATCCCAACTTATCCTATGGGAATCCAAATAATGCCCAAAATGCACCTCCGGAATTCTCTACTTCTCAAGGGAATGTTGAAGAACAAAGGAAGACGTCTTCTTCTATGGAGCAATTGCTTCAACAACTTGTTGCAAATCAAGGACAAATGGCTTCTCAACAAAACAACATGGCCAACTAACAAACTCAAATGACGAATCAACAAAGCACTTTCATCCAACAAACCGGACAAAAGGTGACTACATTGGAGACTACTATAACTTCATTGTCTAAACAAGTAAAGATGTTGGAAGGGCAATTAAGTCAAATGGCAAATCATGCCACCACTCAACATACTCCGGGCAAGTTTCCAAGTAACACGGAAGTGAACCCTAAAGGATGCAATGCTATCACGTTGAGAAGTGGGAAAGGGTATGAGAACCATGTTGCATCCGGAAGTGGGAAGGAGAAGGTGCTAGTTGAAGATATACCTTATGAAGAAGAATCTTCAAAGCATGAAGAAAAATTACCAAAAGAGGTTCAAGCCCTATGTGCAAAAGATGAAGGTTCAAAGAAAGTCACCCTTCAAGAAAAATTCCTAGAGGATGATTTGGTAGAGGCACCTATTCCTACCAAAGATGTGATTACTAAAGCTCATTTCCCTCATCATTTGGCTAAGACAAAAGTGGATGAGAAGATGAAGAGATTTTTAGAGATTTTCAACAAGGTACATCTAAACATTCCTTTACTTGATGCATTGAGGGATATGCCTAGCTATGCTAAGTTTTTGAAAGAGGCCGTTGCCAACAAAAGGAAGTTTGGTCAATTTGAGACTATAAACTTGTCGGAGGAATGTAGTGCAATCTTGCAAAAGAAGGATATGCCTTCAAAACAAAAGGATCCCGGAAGTTTCACAATAGCTTGCTTGATTGGAGGTTCCAAATTTGGAAATGTTTTGTGTGACTTGGGAGCAAGTATAAATCTCATGCCTCTATCCATTTTCAAGAGGTTGGAAATAGGTAATATCAAACCTATAGCCATAGCTCTCCAAATGACGGATAGATCTATCACTTATGCAAATGGAGTGGTAGAAGATGTCCTTGTGAAGGTAGAGGATTTCATATTCCCAGTCGACTTTTTAGTTCTAGATATGCCTGAGGACAAGAACATGCCTCTCATCCTTGGTCGTCCATTTCTTGCAACGGGACGAGCCCTTATTGATGTACAAGAAGGCAACCTTACTTTTAGAGTCAATGATGAATCACTTACTCTTTCCATATTCGATGCTATGAAGAAGGTCGATGATTCTCATGTTGAAGAATGTAAGATGATTTTTACCTTGCCTACATCTATGGCTAAGGATCCGGTGGAAAATGTCATCTCCAATTCTATTTATACCTATTCCGATTTGGAGGATGCTTATGATGATCTACTTGAATCACTTGCAAGGATTGATGATAATCAAGGCTCTCCAAAGGATGAAGTGAAGTACCTTGATATCAACAAACCGGGGGAAGTTGGAAGTTCAACTCAAGAGGAATCATCTTCAAACACTTATCCTTCAAACCATGAGTTGAAACCTCTTCCGGATCACCTAAGGTACGCTTTTCTTGGTGATAAAGATTCCTTCCGGTTATCATATCACAACACCTTTCTACATCCGAAGTTGATAAATTGTTGAGGGTGCTTAGGAGGTATAAGAATGTGATTGGTTGGACCATTGGTGATATTAAGGGAATTCGCCCATCAGTTTGTATGCATAGAATATTGATGGAGGATGGTTTTCGCCTAAGGTTCAACCTCAAAGGAGGTTGAACCCCGTATTGCAAGAGGTTGTTCGGAAAGAGGTATTGAAGTTGCTAGATGCGGGGATGTTATATGCAATTTCCGACAGGGTAGCCCAACACAAGTGGTTCCAAAGAAGGGTGGAATGACCGTGATCACCAATGAGAAAAATGAGATGATTGCTACAAGATTGGCCACCGGATGACAAGTTTGCATAGACTATAGGGCATTGAATTTGGCTACAAGGAAGGACCATTTTCCCCTTCCTTTTATCGACCAAATGTTGGATAGATTGGCCGGGTACGAGTACTATTGCTTCCTTGATGGGTATTCGGGGTACAACCAAATCATGATAGCCCCCGAAGACCAACACAAGATGGCGTTTACTTGTCCCTATGGAGTGTTCGCCTTTCGGAGGATGCCTTTTGGTTTGTGCAACGCCCCGGCTACATTTCAAAGGTGCGTGATGTCAATTTTTGATGGTCTCATTGAAAACATAATGGAAGTGTTTATGGATGACTTTTCGGTGTTTGGCTCAAGTTTTGATGCATGCTTAGATAATCTCTCAATTGTATTACAAAGATGTGAAGAGAAGTCTTTAGTACTCAATTGGGAAAAGTGCTAATTCATGGTCAAGGATGGAATTGTGCTTGGTCATAAGGTCTCTTGTGATGGATTGGAAGTTGATAGAGCCACGATCATTGCAATTGAGAAGCTTCATCCACCAACCAATGTGAAATCTATTCGAAGTTTTCTTGGTCATGCCGGGTTTTATCGAAGATTCATAAGGGATTTCTCGAAGATCACAAAGTCTCTATGTTCTCTTTTGGAAAAGGATGCTAAGTTTGAAATTGATGACAAGTGTTTGAAAGCATTTGAGACTCTAAAGAAGGCTTTAATATCAACTCCCGTCTTGATTACCCCATGTTGGAGTGACCCTTTCATTTTGATGTGTGATGCTAGTGATTGGGCGTTGGGAGTTGTGTTGGGCCAAATCCGGGACAAGGTATTTCGAGTTATTCATTATGCTAGTAAGACCTTGGATCCGGCCCAAAAAAACTATACAACTACGGAACGGGAATTCTTAGCTATTGTCTTTGCATTTGATAAGTTTCGGGCATATCTTGTGGGAAACAAAACCGTTGTGTATTCGGATCACACGGCCATTCGTCAACTTATGGCCAAGAAGGATGCTAAACCTCGCCTTATTTGGTGGATTCTTCTTTTACAAGAGTTCGATGTTGAGATTCGTGATTGAAAAGGTTGTGAGAATGTTATAGCGGATCATCTATCTCGTCTTGAAGATCCAATTGAAGGTGAAGATGGCAAGTTGGAAATTGGTGAGTGTTTTCCCGATGAAAAGCTCTTTTGTGTAACAATCTTTGCTTTGAAAGTTCACAAATGTTGGTTTGCCGATTATGCAAATTACTTGGTTCTTCATGAGTTACCTCCAAATCTCACTACGGATTATGCTAAGAAGAAGTTTCTTCGTGAAGTGAATTTCTATTATTGGAGTGATCCTCATTTGTGGAGAAGATGTGCTGATGGTGTGATCCGGAGATGCATTATGGAGGTTGATTGGCAAAAGATCATCAAGGAATGCCACAATGGACCAAGTGGTGGACATTTTGGAGCTAATAGAATGGCCATGAAGGTTTTTCAAAGTGGTTTTTATTGGCCCTCGATATTTAGGGATTGTCAAGCATATGTCAAGACGTGTGATCGTTGCCAAAGGATAGGAAACATCTCTAAGAGAGATGAGATGCCTCAAAATGTGATGATTGAGGTATAGTTGTTTGATGTGTGGGGAATTGACTTTATAGGCCCCTTTTCAACTTCATGTGGATTCTCTTATATTCTCCTCGCCATCGAATACGTGTCTAGATGGGTCGAGGCCATTCCAACCTCGACAAATGATGCAAAAGTGGTTATCAAGTTTCTTAAAAAGAATATTTTGACTCGGTTTGGAACTCCGAGGGCATTGCTTAGTGATGGGGGGACTCATTTCAACAACAAGTGGTTGGGAAGTGTGCTTGCTAAGTATGGAGTAAAGCACAAGATCACTTCACCTTATTATCCCCAAGCTAATGGTCACGCCGAGCTTGCAAACCGGGAAATAAAACAAATCTTGGAGAAAACGGTGACCACTAGGAAGGATTGGGCCAACAAACTTGACGATGCATTGTGGGCTTATAGGACGGCGTACAAGACTCCCATTAGTATGTCTCATTTTCAACTCATATTTGGGAAGTCTTGTCATTTACCTTTGGAAATCGAGCATCAAGCATATTGGGCTACTCGAGCCATCAATTTTGATTTCAAACGAGCCGGATATAGTCGCATTGATCATCTTGTTGAGTTGGAGGAATGGAGAAACGAGGCCTATGAGAATTCTCGAATCTATAAGGAAAGGGCGAAGAGATTCCACGAGATGGGCATCCGGAGGTAGGAACTTGGTCCGGGAGATGAGATGTTGCTCTTTAATTCTAAACTTCGTCTTTTTCCGAGAAAACTTAAGTCTCGATGGACCGGGCCTTACGTTATCTACAAAGCTAACAAAAATGGCACCTTCGATCTCTTGAAAGAAGATGGTTCCAAGTTCCTTGTCAATGGCCATCGTCTCAAACCCTACTTCAAATCGGAGAGGACTCGTGAGGAGTCGGTTTTCTATCTCAATGATCCATGAAGAATGAGGTATCATCGAGCTAACGACGTTAAACGAAGCGTTAGGAGGCAACCTAACACGTATTCTTTGCATTTTTCTTGAATTTCCTTTGAATTTTTCTTGAGTTTCGTTTGCAATTTATTCGTAGTTTCGTTTTAAGAATTTTGTCTCATTTTAACTAGGTAAATTTTAGTTTAATTCTTTCTAATATTAGTTTAAAAAAAAATAAATGAAAAATCAAAAAAATGGGCTTGCTGTGGGTTGGGCCGCAGCCCAACGGGCAGTGCCATGGCCCGCGGCTTGGAGCTGCACCTGCAGAAGATTGACACGGCCTGGAGCGCGGTTTGTGGCCCGCGTGATGGGGCGCGCCCACGGCCAGACCCGGCTGCTGGCTCCGGGTCGCACCTGATCCGACCGGGCTGCTGGACCGCGGCTGGCCCGGGCCGTCCCCTTCTCCCTCTTTTCTTTCCCATCTCTTCAAGAACAACTCCTACCTCCATTTCTAACACATTTCCACTCATTTCTCACTCTAAAACACCCAAAATTCTTCCATTTTCAATCCCCAATTTCTCTTTTTCTACTTTGAATCTTGCCAAACCCTTTCATATACTCATTACCCATCCTAAAACTTACATTTTGAGCCAAAGAAATCACATTTTCATCCCATTTTTCTTAAAAAACGAAAATTGCTTTTCTTGTTTAAAGATTTGAATTTCTTTCAATTTCTTCAAGAATATGAGGTAATGTGCTATACACTCTTGTTCTTATGAATTCCTACTTACATTCTAAGCATTGACATGAATTTTAAGCTTATCATTTATTGGAATTAAATAGAAATTCAAGCTTAGATATTTCTTGAATATTGGAGGCATTCTTGAACAAGAAATGTAAAATACGCATGAATTGCATAGCATTAATTCTTATCCTTAGGAATTATGCTATATATTTATATATTCTTGAAATGGTAGAATGGGTTTGAATGATTTGTGCATAAATGTTGAACATGTTGGAATGGATATGCTTGAGTGTTGGTTAGAAATTCATTTCTTGAATGCTTTAATGCTTAAAGGGACCATGAGTTAATGATTCATTTGGATTTTTGGTTCTTGAATGTATTGTTGAATGATTTTATAGGTGATGAGTAGAGAAATTCATTGAGGAATGCTTAATGCTAGATGTTGTTGAATTGCTTTGATGACGACAACATATTCATTTTCATTCACTTCCTTATGTAGGGAAAAAGGGAAGTCAAAAGCAACATCATCCAAGGTTTCCTCCAAAGCACCTCCATTAAAGAAGTTGAAAGGAAGCACCTCTTCAAGGAGCTCGGATCCCACCACTCCGGAATTCTATGATCTCTTCATTGATGAACCCGAATATCGAGCCAAATTTGCTAAAATTTTGGCAAGAGAAATTGAGTCAACAAGATTTCCATCAAAGAAGGTGTTAGTGAAGCTCGGATTGTTTGATAATGTGAAGATTTTATTTGCAAATATTGGTTGGGCGGACTTCCTTGAAGATGAGCTTTATGATAGACACACTTATAAAGAGATCGTTCTTGAAGGGTTGAGCACCATAGTCTACTCCGATGAATTGGTGAATGGAAATCCGGGCATTTCACTTCAACTTGGAGGAGAGAGGCATAATTTCTCGGAGAGTAGACTCGATAATATCTTTAATGTGCCTCACTATGGTAACAAGTACTATGCGGGATCATTCAATGTTGAAGATTTTTGGCCTTACTTGGTTGGAAGAGATAATGAGTTTCGAGCGAGCCAATCAAAGTAAAATGATATCCGAAATCCCGTCCTTTGCATGGTCGTAAAGATTCTCAGCCATTCCATTCTTGCAAGGCGGGAGAACACTTCCATTCGAGGTGAAGAGCTCTTCATACTCCATTCCATGCTTACCAACACTAAAGTCCACTTTACCCACTTGTTGATTCCTCAACTCCTAAAGCAAGCAAGTGTTTTAAAAGGAAAGGTGAATATTGGAGGGATGCTTAGTCCTTTGGCCAAAAGCTTAAGTGAAGATGTCTTTGGATGGCCTCCGTTTGATCAACGTCACCTTCTCGATTTTTCCAAGCTTAAGGATATCCGATTTCTTCACACAAACAAGGCTCCATTTTTCTTTATTCTCAAAGATGGCTCAAGATTTCCTTTACCTAATGAGAGGAGGATCTTGGTAACAAACATGATGGAGATGGATAATTGGTTGTTGGATACTCCAATTCATTTGAGCATCATAAGCAATAAAATCTTCAATTATGATGCGGAAAATGCCTATAGCCTTGCTATTGTGGAGAGTGAAGGTGATGATGAAGAGATGGAAGCACCAAATGATGAGATGGGAGGAGGATCAAATGGAGTCAATAATGAGAGGATTGATGCTCTAGAGAGGAAGATGAATCAGATGGAAGAAAGTTTCCATTCTTTTCAAGATCAAGTGACCGGTATGAGGGGAGATATCAAAGAGATTCGACGCACTCAACTTGGAGAGGTTGAAAGGAACACAAGAATAGAAAGGAACACCACTTCTATAAGGGAGCTTTTGGAACAATTTAGAGATTATCAAATCTCTCAAGGGGTCACATGGCCCCCGACACCCCCCTCTTAGCATGGACCATATGTGAGTGTGATTTAAATTCTTTATTTATCTTTCCCTCCAAACTTATTTTCGAATTTATTTTCTAAAATAAGTTTGGGGGAGGGGGTAGGATAAGGAATTTAAATCACTTAATTTTCATGTATTTTCATTCTTTACTTGTCTTTCTTTTAGTTGTTGTGCTTTGGTGTTTAGTTCGGACTTGGTACTTTGTTTGGTGATTTATCTTGGTGGAATATGTGAGTTTTGGATGGTCGTTTTGGATGAGTGCTTGGGTGGTAATTGATTGTGAGGTGCTTGGTTAGATGAAGAGAGTGAGAAATTTTTGAAAGGAAGTTGTGTTATCATGTTGATTGGAAAATTTGATTGGAAGTTTTTGTTGGTTTTGATTGGAGTGTGATTGAGAAATTTTTGGTGTATAATGTTTGTGAAATGGTGAGGTGAGTTTATAAAATTTTTGATTGATTGGTTTGTTAGTTCGAAGTTTTATTGGGGCTTTAATGGAGAATTGTTGGTATTGAATGAATTTTGTTGTTGATTGGAGCTTGAGTGCAAAATTTTTGGAAAATTTTGAATTTTTTGAATTGAATGGTGAATGAATGTTTGCATGCTTGAGTGCGAAAGCACGTGTTTGTCATTCTCATGTGCATAAGAGGGAGATGCCTATGATGAAATATGGAAAATATGAAAGCGTTTCGAATTTGAGAAGCATTATTGAGCATATCTCTTTATCAAGTTGCATGAGTTGTTGGTGAAGAGTGAAACTTGATTGTTGAGCATTGAACATTAACTAGTGAGGACTTGAGCTAAGACTATGCATTGCATAAAGTTAAATGTTCCTTGTTGAGAGTTATCATGCATGCTTCTTCATTTCTAGAACTTGCCTCAGTTCTTAATCAAGGTTGCTATATATGTGCATGGAATTAGGAGATGATCTTAGGCCATTTTTTCATAACCCATAATCCCTAAACACTTACCTATCTTTCATTACCCTTGCGGTCCCCCTTTTGAGCTTCATATAGCCTTTCATTCAAGAACCGGAGAAAAGGGGGTGAAGGATGGTTAAGGGAATCTTGGGATGAGTTGAAAATTTATTGAATATGATGGGTGCAATGAAAAGTTTGTGGGCTTGATTTGTTTTGAAAAAAATACTCCTATAAGCTCTTGTTTAGAAAAAGATGAATTAAGAACAAAGTTCTTAAATTAAAAAATGAATAAAGAGCATAAAGGAGTCATTCTTATTTTTATAATGAGTTTTAATACAAGCTTGAGGTTTCATTGGAAAAATGGGGTTGGATAAGGTAGAAGATGAATGAATTTATGCTTTGAGGAGAGAAGTTATAAGGTGAAAGTACTTAGATGAAAATTTGAGTCACTTAACTTAAAATTTCCTACCTTCACCAATGTCCCTACATTACAAGCTTAATAAAGTCCTTTTTGATCTTAGTTCTATGCACATGCTTAAGCGGTGGAGATGGTAGATAAGAGGCAAGCTTATGGTAAATGAGTTGCATTGCATTGATTTGTTGAGTGATGACCCTTATACACTTGAGTGTTGAGCGATACACTTCCTGTGAGGTTCATTTGCTTGATGATTGAGGGAAATTCTTTGCTAGTGATTCATGTGAGGAGGTAGAGAGTGTGTTTCATATGCTTTGAAAATTCGGAAAATATTTTTGGTTAAAAAATTCTGAGGCATAGTTGATCTCAAATGCACACTCCATACGTGTTAAGTGTTTTGATTGTTCGTTCCATTGTTCGGGACGAACAATGGCTTAAGTTTGGGGGAGTTGATAAACACGTATTTTATGTGCATGTTGAGCTTAATTAGAGTGAAATTCATGTTAAAATATGTGGAGTTTCAAGTGATTTTCTTATGGTTTTACTAGTTTGATCGCATTTACGTTTTCCTCATTTTCTCGAGTCTTTTTATGATTTTTGCAGGAAAAATAAAGAGCTTATTTGGCCAATTGAACTATTCCATGTCGAAGAGGAGTTCGTTAGGAAGCCATAGCAAAAAGCGGATCGAGAATCGGAGTTCGGACGAGGGAGAACGAGGCAAAATTGTAAAACTGCGCATTGGACGTTGCTGACCCGGGCTGGGCCGCGGCCATTGGCCGCCGTAGCCTGCTCCCGAAGACTGAAGCTGCAGCCATTTCACGCGGCTTGGGCCGCGCCCTAGCCTGCGTGGATCCCTTCCTTTTACCTATTTCGGGCTTTGACCGTTTGACTTCGGATTTTTTTTGATTTTCAATGTATAAAACATATTTTGGAACCCACTTTTTGGGTGTCTTGAGCTAGAATACACTCTCTAGAACCCTAATTTCAATTTCCCTCTTTCTACTTTGGTAATTTGAAGATTTGTGAAGATTTACTTGGTGTATTGAAGATTGAAGACAATATTTCTACTCCTTATCTTATTCTCTTTCTTTTAAGCATGATTTCATTTACTTTTTATGGTTTATTTCCTTTAATTATGTCTAGCTAAGTTCCTTTTGGTTTCAAATATATGAAGACATGATCTAGATTAATAGGTTTTTGGGTATTGTAGTTGGATTTGCCTTCTAATTCATATGTCTTGTGGTTTGGGACTTGATTTTATTGCATGATTGATTGACCATCATTGAGTGCATACAAGGTGTTTGGTTAAATGCTTAGTAGACTTTAGTTCGTAACACTTGGCATCAAATCACAACATATTAGTAATTCTTGCTAATAGGAGATTCTAGATAATTAATTGAGCTATTTGGAGTTGATTGATCCGCCCTCACTTTAGGGTGAGGGTAGAGAGCAATAATAATCGATTAAGTAATCGAGTCGAACCACAAGGAATGCAAGGACGCTCAAGTCTCAAGTAGTAACCTAGCTACTAAACCTACTATTCAAGCTACCGACAAGCATATTTTTGTGTTTTTAATTAACTAATGACAACAAAAAGTAATTATCAACTTCAAACTTAACTAAACAAGCAACGAATAAGCAAAGGATATAAAAATCAATAGGAAATAAACGTGATTCCAATTATACTTCGATTAGGCTCAAGTGATGGGTGATTAGAACTCTAACTAGAATTAACCAATTTAATCCAATTTCATGTGGGAAACCTCCTAACTATGGTTCACTCAATTCTCATTGCAATGAAGACAAGTAGATTAATGAAAGGCCTAATTCCGACTAAGACATCAAGCAATTCATTAACTCCCAATAGCTCATGGAGTTCCTTAACCCTACTATACTCTAGCATGCAAATCTCTTGATCCTAGCATCTAATCTAAGCCTCCTAAGCATTAGATCAAACACTTGGTATGCAACTATGGTGATCAATCATAATTACATAATAAAACATAGCCCCAAGAGAAATGAACATGAAATTAGAAGGTAAATTCACAATTAAAGCCTAAACCCAATCACTTAATCCTAATCTACATATAATTGAAATCACAAAGAGAACTAGCTAGACATGATTAAGGAAAATAAACCATAAAAAGTAATGGAAATCATGCTTAAAAGAAAGAGAATTCAATAAGGAAGAAGAAGATGGTCTCCAATTGCAAATCCAACCAATGTAGCTTTAACAATCTTAAAAATACTAAAAAGGAAAGAGGGAAATGTTTTTAGGGTTCTTGAGGAATTAAAATATGTTCTAGATACACAAAATAGGAAGATTTTGGGTTTAAATACATAATAGGTGAGTCTTGGGTCGAGTTGGACCGAGTCGGAGGACGAACTCGGTCACTAATGGGAGAAAGGAGGGCCGGCGGCGCCCCAGCCGGCGGGCTGGCCGGTCGCCGCCTCGGTTGCAGCCTGGGTCGCCGCAGAAGCTGTCCCTCAGCCGGCCAGCCGGTCGCCGTCCGGGTCGCCGTCGGTTCGGCCATTTTGCGCAGCTCCACCGTTTTCGCTCGTTCTCCCTCGTCCGAACTCCGATTCTCGATCCGCTTTTTGCTATGACTCCTAACGAACCCCTCTTTGACATGAATGATCAAATTGCCCAAATGAGTTCTTCATTGTTCCTGCAAAAAGCATAAAGAGACTCGAGAGAACGAGGAAAACATAATTGAATGCGACCTAGTGAAACCCTTACTCTATATATTTAAATTCCACATTTCAAACCTAGGTTTCACCCTAATCAAGCTCGATTCTTCCTCGTTCCCGGCCTTCGATCCTTAGCCACATGAATACTATTCCAATTCTTACCAAAAATGGATCGAAAACCAAGAAAAAACGAGAAGAGTCTAAAATGTACTAAGAGTTAAGAAACCCTAGTATTTTTAACATATAAGCACATAAATCGAGACTCAAACACATTCCAAAACACTCAACATGCATATAAAATACGTGTTAATCATTGATTTATGCATCTTGAGACCTAGCAGAGATAGATGTCATAGGTTAATCCACTTATATTGATTGCTTGAGAAAAGAGTTAATGTATATCCTATAAAGAACTCTCATATGAAGTAGATTAAATCGGTTAATCCTTGCAAATCCCAAAACTTATGCCTTTAGTGAATGTCGGATTATATTTAGAACCATACTTTCTCTTATTGATTGTTATCGTTTGTTACTTATTTGCTAGTTGATTTTGTCATTTTAATTTGTCATTAATCTTTGGGAAAACACAAAAACATGATATCTTATAGCTTGGATAGTAGTTAATAGCTAGATTACTAGTTGAAACTTTTACGCCATAGCATTCCTTGAGGTTCGACTCGAATATACTATTCGATATTATTGCATTTCTCACCCTCAAAAAATGAGCGATCATATTATGTCTCTTGTAACTTTTATTATCATATTCAATTTGTGGCTTTTGAAAGTATGACTATTTTTTTTAATTATATATATATATATATATAGTTTTAGTATTTTAATAAATATATTAAAAATTAAATTGTATATAACACATAATATAAAAATTAATTATAAAATAAATTATATTTTAGATTAGGTTGAGTCATTGATAAAGTGCAGAAGGTTGTGAAATTGGATTGGGTTGTAGATTGTGTAGATGGAAGAGAGAGAAATTGATATTTTATTTGTAGATTGAGTTATGGAAAGTTGAGGATAAAGATGAGGAATTGTAGTGTTTTATCCCTTTAGTTATAAGAATGCTAAATTTTGCCCAAATTATAAGCCCACACTAATTTTGCCCATTTCTTAAGTTGAAGGACTATTTTGCCCTTATATGTTTTATTTTTAAAATTTGATTCTATTCTTCACCTCTTCCTATTATTTCCTTCTCTTCTTCGACGTTCATCACCATCTTTCATGTGTTTCAAATTTTCTCTGGTAGCCTAGGGTTCTTGCCGGCGACGTCGAAGAACTTGACGAAGATTACCACGTCGGCGGCTTTACATGACGGCGACTAAGTGTTGACGACATTCCGTCGGAGACGGAGATGTAGCTCGACCCATATCGACGGAGATGTAGTTGATCCCGACGTGGCAGACGATAGCTTTTCTGATTAGGTCCAGGTTGATCCCGACGTGCCGGACGAGATAGAGCTATTCCAATTGAAGAAGTTGATCGCCGTTGACTGTGTGTATTAGGTCCAGGTTTTTGTTCATGTCTGTCTGGTTTTTTCTTGCTGATGCAGATGCTTTGCTGATTTTGCTGCATTTTTTTCTGTGTTTTTCAAGATCTCAGGGTTTTGGAGGAGGTATTTGTAACATTTTTGGCATGTATTTTGTTTGTTCTTGATGAGTTATGTGTTTTTTTTTTCATGTTTGTCTAACTTTCTTATCCTTTCACAAGCAAGTAATTCATAATATTCACACAGTATCTGATTGTCATAAATAACAAAAGTTAGGCTTAAATGATTGGTAATAAATGCGAATCAAGCAAATTAATTTCATTTGTCGTAGGAATGTTTGATGCATGTAGTTAGAATTTGTGTATATTTCTTATCATGTAGTGTGAATTTTCATATCATGTATAGGTATTTTCTTATGATTTTCTTTCTAACGATCCGTCTCAATTAATAACTTTGTTTTGTTGTTTTTGTGTTGTAAGAATATTCGTCCATGGATGTAATTAATTTTGTAAGAATTTACTATTTTCTAACTTTTTATGGAACATGATATGAACCAAGCAAATTAATTTGATAAGTCGTAGGAATACGTGATGCATGTGGTTAGAATTTGTGTTTTTTCTTATCAGATGGATGTAATTTCTTATCATGTATAGTTATTTTCGTGCATGTATTCGTTTGTAAGAATTTCTAATTTTCTAACTACATCTAATTTTTGTTTGGAGCATGGTAAGGATTTTGCAGCACATGGCATCCTGTGATCGCCCCATAATGGATGTTGCAAATTACCACTGCGGGTCTAGTCAGTGGAGTATAGTTGGCACATCTATTCCAGATTTTGCTGATGAGGATGATATCTCCATGCTATCGGAACCTACGGTTACGGGGCAGCTTGTTCGGGGTTCATCATTTCGGTCCGCTGGGTGTCTTTTCGTCCTGCCGCTGACGGGCTTGTACGTGAATGCAAAAGGCTGCAGAGCCGGGTCATCCTGCAGGGATTTCCAGTACACTGTCTCGCGTTTGCTCTTGTAGGCCTTAAGCCTGCGGATAAGGACCTGGAAGATAGTAAGATTTAAATTGTTACAACTCAGATAGTAAGAAAATGTGAGTTTAGATGATAAGAAATTAACGAATTCTTACAAAAGCACATAAGGAATTAAATCTTACAGTATGAGTTGTTCAAAGATCATAAGAATTTGATTTTTTTCCAACTAAATTACAATGATCTCATTGTAAGAAATAATAATTTTCTTACAACACAGTTTTCACTTAATAAAATCATTGATTTAGTTTTCCCGAAGTTTAGATGATGAGAAATTAAAAAAAATCTTACAAGAGCACGAAAGAATTACATAAGAAATGGATAAGTTAGAAGTATCTCATTGTAAGAAATAACTAATTTCTTATCATCTTAATTAGACACTTTCATAATTTCTTATCATAAATATTTTTGTCACTAAATCAATTCAAACATCTCATTACCTTCTTAATATCAACATCGCTGGGGAAACCTCCTTTCTTGTACATATACATCATGAACCGTGGTTGATCTACTTCATCATTCTTATGACCGGTTTTCTCCCCAAAACAGGGGACTGCCTCGAAAGCCCATGCCTATAAACCATCAATAAAATAAATTAATTTACTTTTTTTTAAATGCTAAAAAGTCATTGAAAAATTGAAATCAACTTACTGAGAAGGCTATCGTGTTCCCGTTCAAGGTGTAGTTCATGATTCATCTTTTCATCTCCTTTTTAACACCATCCACCTCCTTCTTCAGGTATTGGAAAGAAATACTGCCCCATGGGAAAGCCTCCCACTCCATTTCATCTTCAAGCAGAACCCACATCCATCGAGGGATCTTCTTCTTCGTGCCGTCATAACCCATGGCAAAACCCAAGCACAACAGGAGCTTGGATAGCTTAACCAAGTCATCATTTGATGCAACCACTTTCCTATTGTTCACCATGAATTGCTTGTTGATGTAGGCGGCGCGCACGTCACCCGTGGTTATCTACTTCTTTGCCCTGAATAGCCTTTCATAGATTGAATTTGGAGGCAACTCGTGAGCCGCATATGGGTCGAAGGAAGCAGGTCCGAACTTCAGGCCGCTGACCAGGGCGTATTCCTCCCTCGTAAGCCTGAGAATCTTCTCACCGATTTTGAAAAATAGAGAAGTATGGTCGAAGTTTGGCTGGGGCACAACCTGATGGCAAACCATGTAACGGAGCATGTTCCTGCTCCTGGTGCAAACGTCATTGAGACGTGTGAATTCCCCCATAGCAGATTTTCTAACCAAATTTGCCTTCTAAATTCCGATATGTCGCAGCATAGCGTTCACGTCCCCTGCTAGGCTTTCGTACCCCCCGGGTATCACCTTATGTGGTTTGCTTGCCAGATGTTCTCTTTGATACACCCATTCAACCTTGCACGTAAGAAATCATAGAAAAAGTTAACACAGTCTGTAAGAAATTAACTTTTTTATAACTATCTTAGTATAACTTTTCAGATCCCAGTATATTAGAAATTTACATTTTCTAACTATCTTAGTTCACAATTTCTTATCAAGTTCATCAGTTCAGATAGCAACGTAAGAAATCATAGAAAAAAGATATCTCAGTATGTTAGAAATTTACATTTTCTAACTATCTTAGCATAACTTTAATAAAGTTCATAATTTCTTATGTTGTTGTTCATCATTTCAGATAGTAACTTTCTCAATTTAAAGTTAGATTGTTCATAATTTCTTTATAAACTTGTATCATAAACTATTCAGTTTTCTTACAACATGATAATAATATTTTAAATTCTAACAACAGAACGTAAGAATTAACATTGCTTAGATTACTATTGTTGAGATGATAAGAAATAACGTGCACTATGATAATAATTTTATAATTTCTACAATAACACATAAGAACACGGAAGATAGTAAGAATTCAGATTACTACATTTGAGATGGTTAGAAAAGGTATTAAATATGATAAGAATATTATAAATTTTAACGAAAGAACATAAGAATTAATATTGCTTAGATTACTACTGTTGAGATGATAAGAAATAATGTTCACTATGATAAGAATTTCACAATTTCTAACAATTTCCCGGTAAGTTAGAAATTTTAGAAAAACTTCTCTCACTTTTCTATATATCTTAGCATATTCACACAGTTAACCCATTCAAACAAGAATCAATAAATACTTATTTCCCTGTATGTTAGAAATTCACATTTTCTAACTTTCTCATTATAAGTTTCTTAGACTTCTCATTTTTTTCTTATAAAGTTAATACCTTTACTTTGAAACATATGAGATCATAGGAAAACCAATATCAATTCAGTTAGAAATTATCATTTTCTAACCATAATATCCCAAAATTCACATATGTTCGAATTTCTTATCTAGTTCACAGTAAGAAATCATAGGAAAACTTTTTCATCTTACTTTACTTTTAATCTTTTCTAACTATATTGGTATAACTTTCTCACCATTTTCTTACAAAATTCTGTACTTCACATAGCAATGTAATAAATCATAGGAAATTAAAATCGAACATAGTTAGAAATTCAGCAATCTTTTGCTAACCATGTTTCCATCGATTGTCACATTTTTCATCATTTCAGGTTTAGGTGGGCATCAATGTCAAATTTTCAATAATAAACCAACCCTAATCTGCTAAATTGAAAGAACAACGACCCTGTTCTAAGCGTTATTCACACATTCTATTGAAGAAGCAAAAGGAGATGATGTCCAAATCATAAAACTCAAACTTCAAACATACATTCTAACTTAAGAAACTCAAACTTCAAGCAATAACACACAATATGCTTTTGCACATGATACCCAACATATTAAGCGCATACACATCTCCAGAAATTGCTCTCAAATTCAACATGCAAAGAACCCTAAAATTTCTTACCTCTGAATCGGTGAAAGGGTAGCCGCTGGGTTTCCTCACTTCCGGCGCATTCGTCGGGTTTTCGGCGCCGGCAACATCTAGAATCTCTGTTTCATTTCTCTTTCTCTTACCTTTTCCCATGGCTTTCAACAGTGATAGGATGGGCTTCTTCGGCAGTTTCACTCGTCAAACTCTGCGGCGAACGGCGGCAACTAGCGGGTTTTGGGAAGAGAGGATTTTCTAGGGTTCCTGGTGGAGGAGAGGAAGAGAAAGGAGAAGTGGGAGTTTTTTTCGCAGTTGGTAGGGGGGAAAGGGGCATCGGGTTATGGGAGAGAGAAGGGGGAATTAGTTTTTTTTTGCTGGTGGGGTATTTCTATCTCAATTTTGAAATTGGGATAAAATTTGTGTAGGGGTTAAATTTTGGGTATATTTAGATTTTTTATCCTCTAAGAGGATAGTTTAGTTGTTCCCTCGATAAAGATAGTCTAATACTCATTATTAACAAATATTAAAACCTTCTAAAAAAATTGGGACTATTCATCGTGAACCGCAATAATACTACAGAAAAAGACAAATGATATCTTTTTTTGACGCAAAACAAATGATATCTTAATCACTATACACGACATTTGCAAGTTTTTCTTCAATTTTCTCTTCATAATCAGATTCATTTGGAGTTCGTTTTATATTAATTTGATTTTTTCTAAGTGTATATATTATATACTTTCTTGGTCTATTTTTTTATTTTTATGCGTTTCTTGAATATAACAAAAATGTGTAAAAAAAACGAGACATGAGGGAAATTTTTAGGTATATTTAGAAAGATACAACAACGATTTGAAAGAACAAAAAAATACAAAAACGATTTGAGAGGGCACACAACTGAATAGGTACGAACTTCTCTTCTTCAACTTCAAACTCAAGCTCGATACCTCTCAATTGGAGCAAACTGAAACCCCGTTTATTGCAGACGCCATGGTAGCCTCTCTCTCTCTCTCTCTCTCTCAATGTTACTCCGTCATGACATTCAGTTTGTAGAGTTATTGCGGATTCAGTGACGAGTTCCCCGATTATGATATGTTTTGCAGGTTCTGGAGGTAGAAGAAGACGACTTATCCGCCGTAAAGCAATTGGAAGAAAGAGCGAATTCCAATCCGGAACACCCCTCTATCCGTTTTAATCTAGTAATAATTGAATTTTGCTTGTTTTTCATACTGTGTTAATTTCTTCCTAGAGAGAGATAGAGAGTTCCATTGATATTTGTCACTTGATCGTTTGTCAGGCAGTGTTGCTATGGGAAAAGGGGGAGCGAAGGCCAGAATTGAGGCTTCAATCGGTGGAGCACTTCATGGTAGCAGCCAAGCTCAACCCTCAGAATGCTGCTGTATTTAGATATCTGGGTCATTATTATGTTCGTGTTTCGCCTGAGCCCCAGCGAGCTCTCAAATGTTATCAGAGAGCAATTTCTCTCAATCCTGATGATTCTGATGCCGGGGTATTGTTTCTTTGATGATATACGTTGATTCCAATGCTATGCTATTTGTTCTTTGATTACATTAGATTTTGGAGGATATGTGTTTTATTTTGGTGATTGTAACACACAATTCATCCCATTTCAGTTAGTTTGACATCCACATTTTCCAAATTTTGCGACCTTTTTGGCTTATGAAGAAAAATCTTTGCTATAAGTTATCATCGAGGTTCTAGTAATTGACATATTATATAATGAAGCTGCTCGATCTTCATCTAAAATATTAACAAGAGAGTCCATGTATCAAAGGTATTAACTTATTCAGTATGATAAATTCTGTGGCACATTACTTGTGGTATTCAACCAACAAGGCTGCTTATTGCGAAACTGTTGATTTATTTAGTTCAGTTTTATTATTAGCTATGTATATGTAATATGCTCTTCAGGTAGAGTCTCCCATCTTAATTTCAAGACTGGTCCACTTAATTGGTTGATTTTGCCCAACTTTGTCTATCAGAATGAAAACATCAAACTAGTGGATTTTTGCCAATTGGAAAGTTGAATTACTTGTAAAATCAATTTGTCTGTTATGCTAGGAAGCAATGTGTGATTTATTGGACGAGGGAGGCAAAGATAGCTTGATGCTTGCTATTTGTCGTGAAGCTTCTGAGAAGTCTGCCAGGGCGTTTTGGGCATTCCGTCGAATGGGATACCTTCAGGTTTCTATCTGCATCGTATAATGTTGATCATATTGTTGAGATTTATCTCAATGTTTATCGATGTCAATTACTTTCCTTCAGGCTCATCTTCAGAATTGGTCTGAAGCCATTCAGAGCCTCCAACAAGCTATTCGTGGATTTCCTACTAGCGCTGACTTGTGGGAGGTCCTCAACCTTATCTGTTATACCCATTTTTCTCTATTTTTTGTGCTTTTCAAAAACGTTATGGTGGTAGTTCTCAGCTTTACTGTCTTTGATGGGCTTATGTAGGCATTAGGCCTTGCTTACGGACGAATGGGTATGTTTACTGCTGCACTTAAGGTAACTTTCTCTCTCTCTCTGCGTGTGTCTCCGAGTTTCCTTTCTTTTTAGTAGTACAATGCCAGTGTAAAGAAAAAACTTGTATATTTAGTTTTATCGCGTGGTGTTTTGAGTTCATTTTCCTTCACCTTGCTTCATTGGCCTTTTTCTGTGACTTGGAGTAAACTAATGACATAGTCACACGTTATTTTGTGATTAAATGTATTTCAGAGTTCTTTTATCTGATCTGCATGTATATGCATATATTATGATTTCCATTTTTAGGTTGTGCTTTTGTACAGTTACTTCTTTTGCAAGTTAGTCATTCCCTACCAAGTACCAATGTGCTTTTGAGTTACTGAGATTCTGATTCATTTGACATTTCGTAGTACATTACATTGTCCTACAAACACTACCCAGCCATTTCGAATATGTAACCATGCATAAACTTCATCTAGCAGTGCAGCACCTTATCTGGAAACATTTCCTAACAAGTCTTGACAATTTGCTGAGTTTTCCTTCCATCACAGGCTTTAATCTTCTTGAAACTGGATGAACTATTATGAGATCGTACTTAATCGTGAATGCTTATTTGTAACAGTCATATGGTAGAGCTGTTGAGTTGGATGATTCGAGGATATTTGCTTTGGTTGAAAGTGGAAATATATCTTTGATGCTCGGGTCTTTTAGAAAGGTAAGGCATTATTCATGGCCTCCTTTCCTTCCCTTGCTCTTTGTTGTTCTGCTCTATTTTCATGTTTGTTACAGCAATCTGCTCCACTTCCTAGATCAGATCTTTATCCGTCAAAAGTTGAGCAAGATATATGCTTATTCTTATATCTTGATTCTTGCACTTTCTTTGTTGGATTATTTAACAATAGATAGGTCTGATGATTAAAATATTACATATGTATAAATCAAACTCTTCTTCTTTTGCATACTTTGTTGGGCTTCAGAAGTTCCAAATATTTTATTTTGGGGTATTTGTTCTTACTATTGTTGTTTCGTAGATTTCACATTTGTTTCTTTTTCTGCTAAGGGAATTGAGCAATTTCAGCAAGCCATAAAAATCTCCTCACACAATGCCTCCGCAAATTATGGCCTTGGTTCTGCTCTTCTTGGTTTAGCAAAGGAATGCGTCAATTCGGGTGCCTTCAGATGGGGAGCTTCGCTCTTAGAGGTCAGTGTCTCAAAATAAGGTCATTTTTATGTGATTATTGAAGTGATAACTGAACTCACTGAAGTAAGATTCAAGCTGATTCCAGGAAGCTACTGAAGTCGCTGTGCGTGTTACATCTTTAGCTGGAAACTTTTCATGTTCATGGAAGCTACATGGAGATATTCAGGTATAAAACATCAAAAAAGTTGTCATTCTTTTCATAAAATATCTTGTGTCATGTCAATGACTTTTCCATGCTTGACACACTTGAATCTGATTTGTAGTTTTCTAACGAATTTGTCAGAATGACTCTGAGTCTTTTCTCTTAGCTTATGTATGCCAGATGTTACCCATGGAAAGAGGAAGTGAAGCCTGGGCAAGCTGATGAGACATCTTTTAATTCTTCTATCAGTACATGGAAAAGAACCTGCTTCCTTGCTTCTAGAAATGCCAGTCGCTCCTATCAGCGTGCTTTGCACTTGGCCCCTTGGCTGGCTAATGCATATATTGATGTTGCTATAGCAGCAGATCTCAGTTTATCATTTGAAGAATCTCCTAAAGGCGATCTGATTGTTTGGTAAGTAATTTTTTTCATAATATGGAATCACATGTGTATGTCATAAGTCTTACTCTCTCTCCATCATCATATAACCAGGCCTATTGCTGAAAAGATGTGCTTCGGTGGTATACTACTTGAGGGTTACAATGATGAATTTTGGGTGGCATTGGGATGTTTATCGGGTAATACTGCATTAAAGCAACATGCTTTGATTCGTGGATTACAATTGGACGTGTCTCTAGCAGTTGCATGGGCATACCTTGGGAAGGTAATTACTGATCTATGTGAGACACTAAAGCTGAATACTTGTATTTTAAAGCATTGCTCTTATATGGGTCTAGTTACTAATCTGTAGTGGTCTGCTCTGAATGGATGGTTCATGTATGGATCATGTTCGGATTGTTGATATCGATAACTAAAACTTAATTTCACCATTAGTTTTATTTGCCAATACATTCTGTATGAAGCTGCCGTTTATAATATTACATTCTACAAACTTGGTAAAGTTGAGTAACTTGTGTTGTCCGAACTTAATATTTCTTTTCATTTTCTGGCATTTCTGCATATCCTAAAACCCTAATTAATGTCTCATTAAGGACTTCTACAGCTGTATAGGCTGGAAGGTGAAAAGAAATTTGCCCATGCAAGCATTTGATCGCGCTAGAAGTATAGAACCTTCACTTGCATTACCATGGGCAGGCATGTCCGCAGATGCTAATGCTAGGTAAATGTAGCTATCACTAGGGAGAATATGTTAAATTGCATATGGAAAATTTTATGCAAAGTCTCATTTATTTCTGGTTTCTTTGTCTCAGAAAATATGAGCAGAATGAAGCATATGAGTGCTGTCTACGTGCTACCCAGATATCCCCGGTATGACATGCTCTACCTATGCTTGTTTTAGTGTTTCATGTGGAAGCAACATCACGTTGCTATTATTTATGGCCTTTTAGTGAAGGTGTCGTCATTTTATTATCTTTCTATTAAGTAATGTTCTGTTTCTGCCTTTGTTGTCCAGACTGAACATCTAATCATTTAACATTTTCAGAAGTGCACTTATATCTGTTATGGTGAATTAGGTTGCAGACTTCCAGGTTGGTCTTGCAAAGCTTGCGTTGCATTCCAGTTGCTTGTCATCTTCAGAGGTACACATTGATAATATCTCTTTGCAGGATGTTTTCTTTAATCGGCATACTGGTTTATCGAAAAAATGTTGAAAGTGTAAACAGATCGATTTAATGGATATTGTAGGTCTTTGCAGCCATCCAGCAGGCGTTGCTGCGTATTCCGCACTATCCCGAGTCTCACAATTTGAATGGTCTTGTATGTGAATCAAGATCTGACTATCAAGGTGCTGTCGCCTCCTATAGGCTTGCACGATATGCTCTAAAATCTTTTTCAGATGAAACATCAGAATCTCATCTAGATGATATATCCATCAATTTGGCAAGATCACTTTGCATGGTAAGCTGAGTGGTATACGTAGCAGTTATAGGTGCTATTTTATGCCATAATTCTCCTTTACGTAAGTCCATCCTTTGGCAATTCTTACTGGTGTTTTTTTTCTTTTTCAGGCTGGCTTTGTAAGCGATGCAGTTGAAGAGTGCGAAAGTTTAAGGCAAAAAGGTGTGAATTATGGCTGGAGCTATTTACTTAATTATTCCGATTTATGTTTAGTTTTTCTTTGATATCTTATTTCTGGAAAAAGGAGGTAATCAGGTAAATATTCAAATGATTTGTCACCTTATGGTGTAAAAGGTTCATCACTAAGGACTGTGAGTTAAACGCGGGAGTGATTTTATGTTTTTGCTGATATGCTTCCTTCAATTTCTAGGACAGCTCGATTCTGTTGGTCTGCAGATATATGCTATATGTTTATGGAGACTGGGCAAGAATGATATGGCTCTATCTGCAACAAGATCACTTGCATCAAGCATTTTATCTATGGAAGAAAGTCTAGCTGCTGCTTCGATTAGCTTTATATGTAGGTTACTTTACAACATCTCTGGACAGGAATCAGCTATCACAAGCATTTTGAAAATGCCCAAGCAACTTTTTAGCAGTTCAAAAATTTGTTTCATCGTTTCTGCTATTCATGTTCTGGATCCAAGTGATCAACTCGAGCCTGTTGTTTCCAGCAGCCGTGCCTTTCTTAAATCTCATGAAGAGATTATCTCAATGCATGTGCTGATTACAGTTGGTAAACTTGTAAGTTCCTGATTTGTGTGGACAGTTAATGCATGTCGATTTTATATATAGCTGCATTAATTTCATTCATTTGTGTACTCAGCTGAAGCTCGGAAATGAGAGCTCCCTTGGAATTGAAAAGGGAGTACATCACCTAAGGAAAGCAGTTCACATGTTCCCTAATAGCAGTGTGTTGAGGTAAATGTATTGGCAATGCACATTTTCTTTTCTGAATACATCATATATGCAGAGCTTTATAACTCTATACTAGACAAGAAACTTGATATATACTGACTTGTTTTTGTTGAAATTTAATAATAACTACTAAGCTCATAGGGTATTTTGAGTCCTATGGTTTGGTTGATCGGTTCTTTGGGGACGGTGCCTGTTTATTCTCTTTTTCGCCATCATTTTACCATCTACAGTGTAAAATCTCCAATTACTCTTTCTCCAAGAGTGCACAGTGAGGGTTGCATTTTATTTCTGGGTTTTCATCAACATATCCACTTTGTTTACCTGCTAGTTAAATTCTATAGATCTCGACTTGTCATAATGCTATCTCACTTAGTTTTTTGCTCACAGAAATCTTCTTGGTTATCTCTTACTATCAAGCAAAGAACATGGACATCTTTGTCTTGCAACCCGATGCTCTTCCCTAGATTTGTCTGAGTATCAAAAGAATGATGGTTTCAAATCAGCATATGAGATCCTTGGTGCTGGAAATGTTGCTTGTTATGCCATTGGAAGTTCAAATCAGAAGTTTCCGTTACCTACCTGCAGACGTCAATGCCATTCTGGATCTGGAGCCATTCAAGTGCTGCAAAAGTATGTTTCTTCCTGACAGTATTCTTTCTACCGTTGGTGCATTTATTGTTCTATATCAGTCCAGATATAATTGTTTTTCCCTTGCAAATAGTATTTGAAGAGTTCGGCTGATTTACAGGTATTTGCATCAAGAGCCTTGGAACTTTAATGCAAGGTATTTACTTACATTAAACTGCTTACAGAAGACTCGGGAAGAAAGATTTCCTCAACATGATTGCCGTGTTGTAGAGAGGCTAGCAGCTGTGGCTCTGTTGAATCAAATTTGCTCTATCGAAGATGTTTCATGTCAATACCAAAAATTTCAGCTTCTTCTCAGTGCTGCTGAGGTTAATCTGCGACAAGGCAATAACACCGAATGCTTCAGACTTTTGAGAAGTGCAGTAGGCTCTTCACTTCATAGTAGCCATCTCTTCTTTGCACATTTGCTACTTTGTCGTGCATATGCTGCTGAGGATGACTTGGTGAACCTGAGCAAAGAATACAGATACTGTTTGGAGCTTGGGACTAATTCTCATATTGGATGGATTTGTCTCAAGTTTATCGAATCTAGATATGGCCTAGAAGATGATCCTACCATTTTACCTCTGAAACTCGAAAATTGCTCCAAAGATCTCAAGACTTCATGGAATATGTGGACAGCTCTGTTTGATTTGGTTCAGGGTTTGGTTTCTACTTGGTTTGGTGATTTTGTTGCTGCTGAAGAGTTCTTTGCACAAGCATGCTGTGTAGCTGATGGCGAGAGTTGTTTCTTCCTTTGTCATGGTACGTGCTCTTGTATTTTAGCATCTGTATTAGAATTTTGATCCCACTTTACAAAACGGTTCTATAGTGGTCTTCAAATGATTTGGAATTATTTGTTGTATACGATCTTATTAGCCGCCATTTGTACTCTGGGTTGATTTTTAAAATGTTTGCACAACTTTAATTTGTTTTTTTTTTCAACCAAAGCCGGATCCTTTTTTAGTTAGTATATAAATTTTTAGTGTGTGATTAGTCTTTAATTTGAGCTCAGGTGCCATCTGCATGAAGCTTGCCAGAGAGAAGTGCGAGTCACAGTACATAACTCGTGCTGTGAGAAGTCTCAAGAAAGCAAAAGATGCCTCTTCAGATCCCTTGCCTATAGTCTCACTATTGCTGGCCCAAGCAGAAGCTAGCCTTGGCTCGAAAGCAAATTGGCAAATCAATGTTCGGGATGAATGGTTCTCTTGGCCTCCAGGTTTGTTTCTTTGAATAACACGTTAAGTCTCTATCTGCATAAAAGACCATATGATATTTGTATCACAAGGTAGAAAAAGATTAAAGAACTTTAATTGAGACTAAAACCATGAAGTTAGTAGATGGATCCCGATGATTATAAAATGAAGATTTGAACTCTTATGACATTACTACCTCAGTTTGACGAGACACAACACTACGTAGTTAAGGAAAAAAGGTGGTATGTTCATACGCTTCATTGTAGGAAATTCATGGCATTACCAAGAATTTCACACCGTACATTTTAGCATTCTCTCACCAAATGGTCCAAAGTGGGTATATTGACACTGCACCTGAAATATTTCTAGTTCAGTATCACAGCAAGCAATAACATATGATTGTTGGGTGCTTTGGGTCGACTCTCAACTTATCCACAAAGTATATACTACATGCCGTTTTATTTCACTGACACGGCCACTTTTCATTACTTGCAGAAAACCGGTCTGCTGAGCTTTTGTTTCAAATGCATTTGCTAACTGCACAGTCATCTCGTGGTCCGGATTATGGTGAGAGTTCATTGAGATGGATTCTACGAGCAATCCATATGAACCCTTCATGTTCAAGATATTGGAAGTACTTGTTAAAGGACCTTGTAATGTAAGAATCGGGAGATCGAGGAAGTGCAGGTTTAGAATGGAGGTGGATGCTTCTTTAACACTGTATTCATATTGTCATTTAACTGTATAGGTACAATCATCATGTAGGCCTAACCCCCTAGTCCCTTTGCTAGCATAGAAATCAGTCGCATACTTTCGATCACTGCAGATCTCTCTCTCTCTCTCTACGCGCATCTTTTGTGAGTAGAGAGACGAATCGAATCACAATTCGAAATGGCATATACTTGGTTAAGCAATTCTTATATACTTTGGGTCTTGTTTGGAGTTCACTTTTACACACTACAATGTTGGTAAACATGCAGAAACTAGTGCTACTTGTACAGAGATTAATAGTTATATTTTCTACAGAGACTACTCAACAAACCTAGATGCTACATCAACTTAGGAACTTCATCCTTCTTCCCAATCTATTTCATCGTCCTCTTCCTCGGAAGCTTCAGCTTCAGCTTCTTCATTTAGGTCCACTTTGAATTGTTTAGTTTGGCCACCTGAAACCAGTCACGATTTGCATATTATTAAACACAGAGCAAATAAACTGCATTACTGAATTCGCATCATAGTCCTATCAAAGATTATCCTGATTGTTTTTACATATAGAGCGAACTTTTTATAATCTACTTTTTTGATCTGGAGATGGATTAAAGTAAAAGAAAATAGTGTTTTACCGGTGGCCGGAGCCTCCTCCCATTTGATATCATTTCCTTCATAATCTTCATCACGTTTCGATTTCATGCCAACTTGCCTCTCAGAGGTGGCGTTATAGTCTTCATTGGAGATTGCAGTTGTCGCCCCTTCTTGTTCACGTTGCCGCATAAGTAGAGCAGCGTAATAAGCTTTAACATATTCATCCTGAAAACAATAAAATATGGAAACAACGAGATTAAGAAAGAGCTTAAAGTACTAGTTCTCAATCAAAGGTAGAATCCATGCGAAGTCTAAATATGAAGTGGAGTGTGAAGAATATAACAAGTTCCAGGAATGCAAAACCTGTATATTCTTTTCTTCATTATTTACAGTCGTGGACTTCTTGTCATCAGAAACCTCGGAAGCAGTCAAAGTAGCACCCGTTTTTATCTCTGCATTTGTCTCTCCACGTTGTTCTTTCGTCAGCCTCATTCCATCCTTAATCATCCAAGGAGGCAACACTTTCATAGGAGTGTTTGCATTTTCCAATTTCACATTTTCTCCTTTTTCGTCAATGCCAGAAAAGGCAACTTCTACCTGACATTGCAAAATTACAAGTTTCTGATTTAGCAGAGTTCAAGCCAAATTGCTATAATAGGCCTATGGGTGGATAGATCCAAGTTCCAAGTCAGAGATCATATATGCACCATTTGATCAAAATTGATGGGAGTTTAAAGAAAACATTTCAATGTTTGTTCATGCAAAGACGGAAAATTTGACGCACACAGTGATGGTATCACCTTTGTCTCCCCAAGATAAGGCATTGGAGTTCCACCGAAACCAAAGCCCTGAGACGATCTAGAAGGATCACTAGCATTGAGGTCTCCAGTGGCAGAACGCCCAGCTGCATGTGCTCTAGCTTCCCAAGCTTGAAGATTTCCAAATTCAGGAACAGGCAAATCCTTGACCCTAGCAAGTTGATCGATGAGTGGTTTGAGCTGCACCTGTATCCAATCAAACTTCCACAGTTCACTAAGACGACAAAATTTACGAGGCAAAGAAGAAAGATTTTGTTAAAATTTGTACGATGATATGAATTCAAGGTGTTCAACTAATCTCCTGGAATATGCTAATTACCATACGGAGAAGCGCAATTGGCAGCATCATATCCATGTACTGCCAATCTGTTAAAACATACGTACATCTATTGTAAAGATTAATTATTCATTTGAAATGGCTAATAAAGTTTAGAATGAACACAGGACATCATAGTTATTGGTAAAATCAGCATCTTTACATCAATAGAGAGACTAATTTGCTGAACTGGTAAATGTGTTGGCACTAAGAAGGGTGGTAGGATTTCCTTTCTTTATAGAATTAAAACAGATTAGAATAACAGAGCTTGAATAATACACCAAAGACTGTAAAAAACTATAAAGAGGACAAACCTCCATCTTCAATAACATGTCTTTTATTTTTTCATGACGACGCTTTCTTGCATTATCATCTCCATCTCCCAATTCTTGAACAGCTAACTTGTCACTTTCAGCTACAAGTACCCCATTGCAGCTTTCACAATGGAAGTACTCGTCATATGGGGTGATCAACCGGAGTGCATCAAGAGCAGTGTATCTTGAGTTCATTTGAAAAAAAGTCTTAAAGATAGATAAATGCCAAAAGGGGAAAGAGAAAAGAAAATTCTTCTTTCAGGGAAACAAAATTTCTTGTATTAACGGATACCTTTTACTACAATTGGGGCAAATATACTCCTGAACTGTGTTTTTGCTCTCGAGTTCATCCTTCAGCTTTTTCTTCATTCGATGTAATCTGTACCTTACCACATCATATATCTGCAATAAATTAATTAGACTAGATAACTCATTTCAGATGAAGGGTAGATAAATCTAACATACTCATATTGACCTCAAATATTAATAGTTACAACAACAAAAAATCTCTCTAGGGCTCGGATATAGAACAGGATCAATATTATATACCAAAAAAGAAGAGATTCAAACCAAGACAGAACCACGGGTAATACTCTGTCATGATGTTCTACATCTAGATCTCTAAGCTTGATAGTAGGAGCACACACTATGCATCAATAAGACTTGGCAATCATTTCGGAAGAGAGGAGTTCATGAATGAACACAACATGACAGTTGTCCTTCCAAACAATATTATCTAGTTATAGTGATTTGAGGAGCCAACAAAACCTGTGCATAATCCAGACAACAATATGAGTGCGTGTGCATCTTTTGTTTGTCATCGCCTTCTCTTCCCATCTGTTGACTATCACCAGTGGCAGCAACTGCAGCATTATATATTTTTGCACCCTTTGCAGTCTGCAAAGGATCAGTAATAATAAGACACATAAGGGTCTTAAGGGAAGTGTCAACTCAAACCTATCACGAAAACTGAACAAGTTTCATTTAATAGGCAGCCAAATTTCTTGGTTTCATTGACTTTATTTTTTCTTTTTTTTAATCTAATTCAGATAGAATAGGTCAAAAGGATTTCAGGTTTAAAGAGGAGTATGTGACTTGTATTTGAGAAAGGTACTGGTCAGGGAATGAGTACAATTAATTTTACTAGGAAGATCTGCCATCTGTCCTCTTTCTACCTTAAGATAAATTATGCATAAAATGCCACACAAAACAAATTAATGTAGCTAGCCTCACTTTAATGCACGTAATAGTTTCCAAAGTGCATGCATGCATAATAATGTGCACAAACACAAGTGTAATCTCTGCAATATTTGGTGTAACTGCATCTACACAAAGAATCTAGTTGTGAGCATGATCTTACATGTATGCATGAGTTATGAGTCATGAGTCATGACAGTTACACAGTATTCTCCATAACGTCCAAGATTATTGGAAAACCTAGATTCCCCATTTATCATGAATTACTATTGTCTACACAGTTGAGCATATGGAGACCGGAAATTCATGAAGAGAACTAAAGCATGAGATTTCAATATAAGTAGAAGCAGAATATAGGCTGAAGAATTAGTGGAAATCTAAGTATAACACTGAAAAGTGAAACAATTAAACTAACCTCTTTCCTGTGATCTCGAGTTACTAGCTTTTCTTCTTCAAAGAACTTAAGAGTTCGACGAAGTTGCTTGGTGTGAAGCTTCAAGTCCTTAGCCAAATCTTCTTCTCTTACCCATTGACGTCTGGATGTGAATAGAGGTTAAAGTCATGAAAGTAGATTTTCGTGATTTACCTCAAGATCAAGATCAAAGGAAATATACAAAGTCGAATAAATCATACTCAAAATTCACAAGAAACCTAATCTTAGTATGCTCCCAGTTGTCAAACCTAAACTGCACTAGTTATTCTCCCACTCGAACAATCATTACGCATGTGAAGACAAAATTAACTGACATTATGATCTGCCAAGACTTCCTAAAACTACTAATGAATTTAAAAAATAAAAATAAAAAAAAATTCCACCTGAGTTGTTGCCTCTTCCTAATATACAAATTGAATGCTACAGAGAGTCCTACTCGAAACATATTTTTAAGTTAAATTACTACCCTGAATTTGTGATATGTTACAACTTAGCTCCACCTACAAAAGTTTTGCTCTTGATGGAAATGAACATACTATATTCGACAAAATCGTGCAATTAAATTAATTAGATCCACCTCACATTTGCCTGAGTGTGTTTTATCTGCACCCCTAGTTGGACATTGAAGAACCAATTATTTCTGGAATAATGAGGTAGAACGATTCATACCGGCTGAAATATGCATATCACTACTCTGAAAAATAAACATGCAACCACGTATTCAAGCCAGTTAAACCAAAAGTGCCTCCTGTCCTTGTTTGGTACTACCGAAAGATAATATTTTAAACCATTTTACTCCCGCTACAGTATCGGTTAAGGGCAAAATAGGGAAATTCACAAAGCTTAAGCACACATCCTTCACGGTTTTTTTTTAGATGAACATATCCTTACAGTTTCAAGAATTACATAACTGAACTAATTCATCATTTAGAAAAAAGAAAGAAATTTGACGAAGGCATGAGAAATTACCTCGTAAGAGCATCGAGAACGACAACGGCAATCCCTCTGTTGTCGCCCCTTCCCGTCTTGGGCTGGTTTTCGCCTTTCGTACTTATGTCATCGTAAAAAGCCCTCGCCGCGAGTTTCACCAAGCTATTCATTCACGTGACACAAGCAACAACACACGAAGCATGTCGAGAAAACGTTGAGAAATAGCACGATAACTAAAAGAGAAAAAATAATAATAAAATTCATAAGCACAGGTGATCAGCCAGCACAATACCGGTTGAATGGGTCGATGCTGCCCATAATTAGCTGCTTCTTCAGCAAATTCCAGCTGAGTACAGAACCGTCAACTTACTTGCATTCTGCTCTCACCGAAAACTAGTCAAGGATGAAGAAGGAGATTCTTCGGAAGAAGGAAAGAAAAAAGTTAGGGATTTGGAGGTGTAGAAAAGGGGGAAGTTGGAGAGAAATTGAAGAAGAATTCTGGAGTTTGTGTTCCTTAAGAAAGTTATGGAGTTATAGTGAAGAGATAGGGGAAATTGAGACTGTTTATGATTGGGAATTAGGGCACGAAAATTGGTTTAATTCTTTCAGTGTCGGAGTCAAGTCAGCATGTTTCACATGCAACTGGCATTCTTCCCTTTTAAATGTCCCCAAAAAAATTAACTTTTTCTTTAAACAATTTTTTTTTTTTTTTTTTTACAATTAACTACTGTATTTTGAAATGATACATATCAATGTATTGCATTTTTTTTGTGTTGTATACTCTTGTGCATCGTTATATATTCCCTCCGGTCCTTTAAAGTTGCAACATTTTTTTTCGATATGAGATTTAATGCATCAGTTAGACCTGCCCACGGTTCAGGGCCCGGCGGTTTAAGGCTAGGCCCGCCGGGCCCTGGTTCGAAAACCTCCGATCCTAGCCCGAACCGCGGGTAGGGATGCCGGTTCCGGGCCGGGCTTTTAGCCCACCGGTTCAGGGCCGGTTAAAAACCGGCGGGCTCGGGCTGAAACCGGCAGACCGCGGGAAGGGGCCGGGCGGCGCGACCGCGCGCTGGGTTGCGCGGTCTAGCACGAAGTTTGTGCATAGGCGCGCGACCGGACCCCTTCTCTGAAGCGGTCGCGCTGCCAGCCCATTTCTTGCCGGCTCTCATTCCAATTTCGACCCGTTCTTCCTCGTTCGAGCTCCAATTCACCTAAAATTCATAACTTCCATCCTAATTTGACATGTAAAAACCATGTTTGATCAAAAGGACTTTGTATTAATAAATGTAAAAAAATTATAACTTATCACTTGTGTTGTAGTCTTCTAATTCTTCTACCTTACAAAGTTACAATTACATAAATATTTTTTCTTCACAACAACACTAATTACTCTATTTTACATTTGAAAAGAGGAAAAATATAACAATAAAAGTCTTGAGCTCAATTTAATTTCTAAAATTGAGTTGCCTACGTATCCTCATAATTATAGAGGAATCAAAGTCGACGTAGTTCTTTTTACAACACCACGCTTCCTACTCCGCACCCGATGCCGATCGATCCGTCTCGGTGAAGGCTTCATCTTCGCTCTCATTCCGATCATCCCATTCCGGTTCTTAAGCTCTAAGGTCGGCCCCACACCAATCATCAAGCAACATGGTAGCTTCAATGTTCGTCGGCTTCATGGTTGATCTTCTTTGATCTAGCATAAGACCTCCGGTGCTAAAGGCTTGTTCAACGGATACGGTGGATGCCAGGGACGGTAAATAACTCCTTTGCCATGATGGAGAGTATTGGGTACTCCACTCTCTTCGACCACCACTTCAACACATCGATCGACGGACCACTATCTTCAACACCAAAGACAAAACGAGTTTGCAAAAACATATCCAATTCACTATTACCTTGGCCCTTAGGATGTTCATAGGTTCTATTTTGGTACATTCCTTGCATTTGTTAGACTAAAGGATCTAATGAGTTCATAGCAAAGGGAAAATCAAATGAAGACATCATAGAAGAAGAAGAAATATTGGTGTTGTTATCTTCATTACTACCATACTTCATTCTATATTCTTCAAAAAGATCTCTCAAAGTCATATGTAGATCATCCTTGATCTTGCACATTAGGAGGAAGATCAAAAAATATTTGTTCACCATCAATTACAACACCACTAAGGTCCATTTGATAAAAAGCATCATAATAAAGCCCAAGCATTTGACAAACACCATCATATCTCCATTTCAGATCCAAACATTTATAGCAAACAAGAAAACTTTTGGAATCTCCCTAAAATACTTGAGCCACTTTTGAACCATAAAATAAATCACACCTTGCAAGTTTGGCCTACTAAAACAAGCCTTAAAAGGCATGGCAATATACATGCAATGCTCCAACACTTTAACGAAGTACAATAATAAACACCCGATAATTGTTTAGTAGCCATATGAAAAACCTTTAATAATCCATATAAATCCATACATGCATCCCAATGACTCTCATTAAGAACTAATTGAAATGTTGAAAACTCTTTTCTAAAAAAATCACATAAATGACCCCTATACTCCATGGTACTATTAAGCATCTCATAAGTAGAATTCCAACGATGAGATACATCTTGTTTGAAACACGTATAAACAATACTCTTTGTACGACAATATTTTTGCCATTTTTTCCCCAAAGTTTTTGATTTATGCAAATATTTAACGGCATTTCTAATAGGACCAACGGACTCTTGAAAAATATCAAGCGCATCTTGGACACATAAATTCAAAATATGACAAATGCATCTAGAATGAAAGTATTTTCCATCAAAAGATGGTGCACATGCTTCAATGAGTTGAGGAATACTAGCGGTGTTCACCGTTGTATTATCAAAACCAACCGAAAAAGCCTTGTTAATCAAACCATATTCATTTAAAACGGTGATAAGAATCAAAGTAATATTTTGAGCCGTGTGAGGCTCTTCAAACTCCCTAAATGCAATCAAACGTTTTTGCAAAATCCATTTTGCATCAATCCAATGACAAGTAATTCCCATATAACTATATCTATTATATGCATCGGTCCAAACATCGGCACAAATAGAAACTTTATGACCCAAACGAATCAAATATTTCATCAAATCTTATTTTTTTTTCCAAGCATTGTCGCCTAATCCTCTTTAGCATTTGAGTTCTAGCAACTTTACTAGCATGGGGACCTAATCCTTCTTTATAGGATGATTCATACGTTATTCTATCGGTATAATTAAAAGGTTATTTCTCCATAGCACAATATCTAGCACATGCATCTTCGTATCGACCTTTATCAAATTTAAATAAAGAGGGCGTACCCGTCTCCGAAGATGAAGTGGTACCTCGAATTTGAGTTTGAGAAGTAGACATTCCCAACTCACTCGGATAAGTGCTCTCCATGTGCCTAGTCATGGTGCCATAGCCTCCCCTTTCAATCCATTTGTAAAAGGTTGGGCAATAGTTGCAATACGCAAGGTATCTCTTTCGACCATCGGCTAGAGGAGGTTAGCCTTCGATCTCCGGAGCATCTACTTTTCGAAAGTGTTTCTTGAAGACGTCGGACTTCGGTACTTTTGGTTTTATGGAGGAGGAGGAGGTTGATCGAGTTCGTCGTCGTCGTGCTCTTCATCGTCGTTCGAGCCATGAAATTTGAATCCTTAGCTTTCATCGTATTGACCATCTCCTCAAACCTCGCGTCTTCTTCAGCTTGAAGTCGTTCGGCGACTTGCCTTGAGATTTCCTCCGCCACTTCCGCCCTTATTTCCTTTTAAGTTTTAGATGATCGGCCTCCTTCGCTTCGGCTTTCACCGACCATCTTGCCCTTACCCTTGTTTCCTTTGGAAGACATTGTGTATGTGTGTAGTAGTGGTGTGTACAAAATGTGAGAGTGAAAGCTTGAGAGTTGAGAGTTGAAACTTGAGAGTTGAGAATAAAAATGAATGAGAATGAGAGTGAGAGTGAGAGCTTGAGTGCTAATAGAGATTGAGAGAATGAGAGTGAGAGCTTGAGTGCTTCAAACTTAAGAAGTTGAGAGTTGAGAGTGAGATGAGTGCTTTAGAGTGAAAATTAAAGCTTGAGAGTTGAGAGATTGTAGTGAAATGGGTGTTTGAATGATGAATGATTTATAGGAGTTGGATGAGGAGTGGAGTGGAGGAGGGGAAGGGTGCCCTCAAACGGCTAGGAGCCATTGCAAAGCAGCCCCCACCACTCCCTATAGGTCCCGATAAATAGATATTGGTGTATGGGGGGGGGGGAATACACCAATTAGCCAACAGTTTTGATTTTTCAAAAACAATTTGATCTTTACTGAGTTGTCACTACAGTATATCAGAGCAGTTTAGTTTTTCCAGCTCAATCAGTAAACTGCTGAGCTTGCAAAACTAACCTGCGTGCGGAAGTTTGGTGGAAAGGTTGGCTTACAGTTTTCAAAGCAGTTTTCAAAGGAAACTTTAGTTCAGACAAGTGTTCATGCAAGACAGGTTACAGTGATGCAGGTTGTGAACATGCAAACTGTGTAAATGAATAAGTAAATAACAAGAGAGACACTAGGAGTTTTTATTAGTGGTTCTGAGTAAACAGCTCCTACGTCCACGCCAGATTCCGTCGAATCTGTAATCCCTTAACTTGAGATTTTTCGCTCCTTTTAACACTGGTGGAGGACCAGTCCAAATTCAAGTCTTTCTCTTAGACTGAATCTAGCACGATTCTTGAGTCGTGTCTTGTCTTCTTACTTACATACAAACTATCATACAATCTTACTAACACTAAATGACTAGTGCTATTATCCAAACTAGAAAGCTGTGAATAGCTATCGTCGTAAGGAATACAACTCAATCAACTACACTAGTTTTTCAACTTTGATGGTAGTGAGAGTGTGTGTGATGTGTTCTAGTAAGACAGATTCCAGAAAGATTAGAAATCTACAATGATCAACACTTGGGAAAGCTCTAGTAATTTCAAGTGTTGATTTAATGAATTTCAGCTTGAGATTTCTGCAGAGTTTTGGCTTGTATATTGAGTTTCCCGTACTTCAATCTGGAATGAGTTGAGGTATTTATAGAGAAGCATTTGAAATAGAGTCGTTAGAAGTGTGTCAGGATTTGCAGTACCGTACACTGACACAATTCTTGTCGTTGGATGAGAACAGGTTTCTCAATCACAGCTCAGGTTGATCTTCACAGGTCGAGCTTCCTATACCTCGAACTGTCTTCAGTCTTCTGTAACCTTCGTGTGAAAACTTCTGGCATGGAGAGAGCAGGTTACATAGACATTTTACTTAATGGAACAATATGACAGATTAGGTGGTTTAAGTACCAGGTTGTACTTGCAACCTTGACCTTTACATGAGCAACCTGTCCGAGTAAAGCTTGATTGATCCAAACACGGAGACCAGCCTGTTCCAATTAAAACCTATTATCTAAGTGTGGTTTCTAATAGCATTATCAAAACTCATTTTCAAAGGGTTCCCAACAATTTCCCCCTTTTTGATAATGCCGAAACACACTTTACATTATGGTTTAGACGGATTGAAAGGTTTGATGTCCAGCTAGCTGCATAGCAGAAAATGTTAGAGAATTTAAAGCATAATATGCAAAGGCCTGGACAAAGAGAGATTGTTATCAGGAATCAAAAGATGATCATTTTTCATTTATAGTATCAACTGAATTGATATGCACAGATTACAGAGAGTTGATACATCAAGTAAATGAAAACGATCAAGTTACTTCCTCACAGTCTTGAACCTTTCTTCAGCTATCCTTTCCTTGCTTACAGTTCCCATGGCTGCGTATATGTTGTCATGAATTGACCTGTACTCGTCACAGTTCGTGATTTTGCAGCCATACTGAGCTGCGACTCTCCTAATGAATGTATTGATTCGGTTGATGTCTGGAGTGTCAGTGCCGCAGACAGTGGGAGGTTGGAAGGTCTCTATCTTAGGCGGTTTGAGCGTGACCTTCTCCTCTGCAGCTTTCGCCCTGACTCTTTTGATGAAGTCACGGTCTGGGAAAGCTTGCAGCCAGTTATGGAAAGTTGTCTTGGTGTTGCCAGTGTATCGGGGATCGATTTTCAACCAGTAGTGGTGCAAAATGAACTGGTTAAGAAACTCATCCCACAGAGGTTGATCTTCCACTGGTAGCCAATCAGTTGGCTCTCTTTTGTCAGCTTGATCCTTGCAGCTTTCAAGGCTTTTGAAGCTTGCAACGCGAGCTTTGTCTTTTGCCCTTTGTTTCTTCAGATCAGCCAGAAACAGCTTCTGCTTGCCTTTATCTGCGCATTCCTCAGCAGTGTATCCAGCTTCTGCCATGAGCCGGATGAGGTTGGATTCAGCCGCAGCTTTCTCTTGAGCAGACAGCTGCGTGGCAGTAGCAGGTTGGGCAGCTGAAGATTGCATCACAGGTTGAGCAGTTGCAGTTGTCATCACAGGTTGTGAAGAGCGACCTTGAAGAGGTTGAGCAGCCTGTGCCTTCTTACTTCTTCTGTAACCTGTGACTTCTTTCCTTTTCCTTCCCCCTTTTCGGCATTATCATCGATAAGATTTTGAAGAAGGGTGTTCAGAGAGGATTGTTCTTGAGAGATCAAGGGCAGTTCTGTTTCAAGCTTTTCTTTGAACTGCAGCAGGGAGCTGATATTCTCTTGCATCTCTTCTTCTTTGTTTAGAGAGCTGGAGGTTGTTTGAGTGAGCTTCGCAGTAAACTCGTGAACAAGAGTGTTGAGTTGCTCAAACTTGTATTGCAGGTCCGAAATGGAGGTTTTGAAAGTAACCTTCAATTCAGACAGCTGGGTGGGAAGCAGTTCGTCCGTTGCAGCTTTGAGTCGGGCGGAGATGAAGGTTTCGAACTGGCTTGCCACAGTTTCCTTAATGATTTTTGGCATTTCCTCCTTGATGTTTGCCAGCATGGCAGATGCAGCTGTGTCCATTGCTTCAATTTTGTCAGCAATCTTCTGGTGCTCTTCTACCTCTGTTGCCTTCACCTTGGCAACCTCCTCAGTTATGAATTTCTTCATTTTGTCTTGTACGGCAGATAGAGGAGTGCTAGCTGCTGCAACAGAATATATAATAGCACGATCATGATCGGACTCTGTGTCTTCGCTGTTCCGGGTGGGAGAGGGAATGGGACTGAACTCTTCATCCTCCGGAAACCTGAAATTATAAGAACTGCGATCATGAGAGTAGAACGGTTTCAAGTCAATATTTAAACCTTGGCCTCTCTCTTCATCCTTGACAGGACGAACTGTTTGAAGTACTCGCGAGCTTCAGGAATGGAAGCATAGCCAAAGTACTTCCCAAGGTTGTGCTCTTCAATCTTGAGATCTTCGATGGAATGGATCAGGAAAATGGACTTGAGATCGCTGTAAGACTTGTCCTTTCCATCGAGCAAGATTCGCAGCCTGCAAGCCATCTTCCTGGTCTCTGGAGTGAGATCGATTCGGGAAAAGAATCGGAAACTGTCTGCTCAGCAGTTATCTCGATTGAGTTGACCAGCATGGCCGCTGCAGTTTTCACCGGATCTTCTTCGACATCATCATCGTCCGATGAGAGAATAAGATGGATGTCGAGCTCTGGTGAAGAGCTGGGATGATGAGAGGTTTCTTCCTCGAAAACTGTCTCCAGAACTGGAGCCTGGAATATATCACGAACAAGAGGAATAGGAATTGCAGTCTGTGCGTTGGGAGTTGCAAGTGGAATCTGTTTGATCAGAGCTGCCTTCAATGAGTAGGGTGGGACGGGGCTGCACTTCAATCTCAGCAAACTCCGCATGTAACCTGCGGGAGATGGGAGTTGGAG